>JAVVLW010000018.1:3148779-3275304 GCA_034401795.1 Chaetoderma sp. LZ-2023a
ACGACACGACGATGTTCTGGCAAAAGCTATGAAAGTGCTAAGAACCCGGCTGTATGAAAGAGAACACGCAAAGTATTTGGCAGAAATGTCGAGCAAAAGGAAAACCATGGTTTCAACAGGTGACCGATCAGCAAAAATCAGAACCTATAACTGGCCACAAGGAAGAGTTACTGACCATAGGATTAACCTTACATTATATAATCTGCAACAAATTGTAGATGGTGATATCCGGGAATTATCAGAAAAATTGCAAATAGCTGAGAATGCAGAAAGATTAAAAGACGGATTTGAAGAATAGTAATAACCGAAAACGATTTCATTGTGACATACGAAAGCCTGTTTAAAATAATACAGAAAAAGAAATCATTTCTTTGCATAGGACTTGATACCGATATCCAAAAAATTCCAAAACATTTATTACAAACTGACGACCCTGTTTTCGAGTTTAACAAAGCAATTATTAATGCTACACATAGCGTGGCAGTAGCTTATAAGCCCAACATCGCTTTTTACGAATCATTGGGTCCGAAAGGTTGGGAAAGCCTTGCTAAAACCGTTAATCACATACGTAATATTACTGATGACATCTTTCTTATTGCCGATGCAAAACGTGGCGACATTGGTAATACATCTGCCATGTATGCAAAAACATTTTTTGAAACCTATAACTTTGATGCGATAACCGTTGCCCCGTATATGGGCAAAGACAGCATATCCCCTTTCCTGTCCTTTGAAGATAAATGGTCAATTATACTTGCTTTAACATCCAATCCTGGTGCTGCCGATTTCCAGTATTGCACGGATAAGGATTCAGGTGAAAGATTATTTGAAAAAGTATTGACAACTGCGCAAAACTGGGCTACTAAAGATCAAATAATGTTTGTTGTTGGCGCTACTAAAGCTGAATCGTTGACTAAGATCAGAAAAATTGTACCTGACAATTTTTTGCTTGTTCCAGGTGTAGGAGCACAGGGAGGCAGCTTGAAAGAAGTAGCAAAGTATGGGATGAATAAAAATTGCGGGTTATTAGTGAACTCTTCGCGCGGAATTATCTATGCTTCCGCAGATTCAGATTTTGCTGAAAAAGCCAGACACAAAGCAGAAGAAGTAAGAGTAGAAATGGAAATTTATCTTGGCCAATTCGGCTTGATTTAGATTCATTTTCAAACTATATTTCACTCCTTAAATAATCTCTGACAAATTAGCTATTAAGATTAATATTGTTCCCATTTAAATAAAAATTAATGGTAACCTGTGTACCATCGCCCTGCCTGTTAAAGTTATATCTTTCGATACTACTGGAGGCTAACGCTTTTGGTTTCTCAGGCTCGGAATCTATGTATTTATCCTTAAATACTATTTAAACTCCTTCAATAACAGTAGTCCAATTGTGCGTGTCTTCAATTTCCCCTTCCTGTATTGCCCTCAGAGTAATGTATAATTTAGTTGAATATGGGCCGGCTATATCCCCGTATTCAATTGTTTTTTCAGTCGATCTATCATATATTTTTCCAATAGGAGTAATAATGGCAGCGGTTCCACATGCTCCTGCTTCTTCAAATGTTTCTAATTCATCAACTGCAACACGTCTTCTTTCCACTTTAAGTCCAATATCTTCTGCAATTTGCTCAAGACTCATATTGGTTATTGAAGGTAAGATGCTATCTGAATGAGGAGTGATATATGTTTTATTTTTAATTCCGAAGAAGTTGGCCGGTCCTGCTTCATCAATATATTTTTTTTCAAGCGCATCTAAAAATAGCACTGAAGCATAACCGCTATCATGAGCTCTTTGCGACGGATACATTCCTGCAGCATAGTTTCCGCCAACTTTAATATGTCCGGTTCCAAGTGGTGCGGCCCTGTCAAAATCCCTTACAAGTTCAATCGCAACGGGTTTAAAACCTTCTTTAAAGTAAGGACCAACAGGAGTAACAAAAACCATAAACATATATTCTGTAGCTGGTCTTACACCAACTTGGGGGCCGCTTCCAAACAATAAAGGCCTTAAATAGAGACTTGCACCGGTGCCATATGGAGGAATGTATTTTGTATTTAATTTTACGGCTTTCATTATAGCTTTTTCAAATAATTCTATTGGTGGTGGCACCATCAAAATACCATCCGCCGATCGTTGCATACGTTTTGCATTCTCTTCCCACCTGAACAACCTTACTTTCCCATCCTTTCCCCTATAAACTTTTAATCCTTCAAATGCCTGTTGTCCATAGTGTAAAGCAGTTGCAGCCATGTGAATTGATATCTTTTCGGAAGAACTTATTTCCAGTTCCCCCCAATTTCCATTGCGTAAATAACTGCGTACGTTGTAATCGGTAGGGTAATAACCAAAAGGCAAATTGCCCCAATCAATATTGATATTTTCTTTCATCTTATATATACTTTTTAATCAAAATTAAATGTCACTGCTAAGTTAAATATTTTAGGTGAAATTATCGTTTAAAAAAAAATACAAAGAATATAGTATTAAAGTTTTGCGAGGTTATTAGACTGAATTTCTGCGAGATACAAAATAATATATTTAGAATCTAAATAAGCATAATTATTAAGCACCAAACTAATAACTTATACTTCCCTTACAAAGTTCAAGTTTTGGAGAATGTATAAAGGACAATTTGTCACTATATATCCAGTGGCACATCCTTTGATTATGGTTATTCAAAACAAATAATTTATTTATAATGACGATACAAAAAGGTACAATAGATATTAAAACGGAAAATATTTTTCCGATTATAAAAAAATTCCTTTACTCAGACCACGAAATATTTTTACGCGAATTAATTTCAAATGCTACTGATGCTTCCCAGAAGCTGAAAACACTGGCTTCAATGGGTAAATTCAAGGATGAACTTGGCGATTTGACTATCCGGGTAGAAGTAGATAAAAAGAATAAAACCTTAACCATTCGCGACCGGGGCCTTGGAATGACGGCTGAAGAAGTTGAAAAGTACATCAATCAGATTGCTTTTTCAAGTGCAGAAGAGTTCGTGAATAAATTCAAAACAAAAACCGAAGCAGAACAAAATGCAATCATCGGCCATTTCGGACTTGGGTTTTACTCCTCTTTCATGGTTTCCGAGAAAGTTGAAATAAAAACCAAGACTTATAAAAAAGGCGGCAAAACAAAAGCTGTCCGCTGGGAATGTGATGGCAGCCCTGAATATAGCTTAGAGGAAATTGACATAAAAGACAGGGGCACCGAAGTAATTCTTCATATTGATGACGAAAATAAAGAGTTCCTGGAAGAGTATAAGATTAAAGAACTTTTAAACAAGTATTGCAAGTTTCTGCCGGTGCCTATTCAATTTGGAATCGAGAAGGTTCAGGAATCTATTGAAGGCAAAAAAAATGAAGATGGAACTCCGAAAACTAAAGAAGTTGAAAAGCCTTTTATTATAAATAACACAAATCCGCTTTGGAAAAACAAACCGTCAGACGCTACGGATGAAGATTACAAGAACTTTTACAGGGAATTATATCCGTACAGTTTCGAGGAGCCTTTGTTTCATATTCATTTAAATGTTGACTATCCATTTAACCTTACCGGTATTCTTTACTTTCCAAAGGTGAAAAAGGATTACGAGTTGCAGCGCAATAAAATCCAATTATACAGCAACCAGGTATTCGTTACCGATTCTGTTGAGGGCATTGTACCCGACTTTCTCACTTTGCTTCATGGTGTTATCGACTCTCCTGACATCCCATTAAATGTGAGCCGGTCTTTCTTACAAAGTGATAAAAGTGTAAAGAAGATTTCAGGATACATCACACGGAAAGTAGCTGATAAGCTTAGTGAACTATTCAAGAAAGACCGTAAAATATTTGAAGATAAATGGGATGATATCAAGGTGTTTATAGAATACGGTTTGATATCAGATGAGAAATTCTATGAGAAAGCGGAAAAGTTTGCTTTGGTAAAAAATACAGAAGGCAAATTTTTCACACTCGAAGAATATAAGAAGCATATCGAAAAAACACAAAAAGATAAAGATAAGAAACTGGTTTATTTGTACGCTAATAACCTCGACGAACAGCATTCATACATTGAATCAGCTAAAGAACGCGGTTACGATGTATTATTAATGGATGGCGCTCTTGACAACCACTTCATTAACACATTAGAGCAAAAACTTGCTGACTCAAGCTTTGCCAGGGTTGACTCAAATACTGTTGACAAACTGATCAAAAAAGATGATGAAGCACCTTCCAAATTGGACGATAAGGAAAAAGAAAAGATAAAGGAAGCTTTTGAAAGGAATATTAATAAAGAGAAATTTAATATTGTATTTGAAAACTTAAGTGAAACCGACCAGCCGGTGATTATCATGCAAAATGAATTTATGAGGAGGATGAAAGATATGGAAGCACTTGGCGGTGGCGGAGGCATGATGGGATTGGGCAGCTTGCCCGAAACTTATGAAATGGCTTTAAACACAAATAACCCGCTTGTTAGCAAAGTACTCAATGAAAAGAATAAAAAGAAACAAGATCAATTGATCAGCCAGATGTATGACCTGGCACGTCTTTCAAAGAATTTGCTGAAAGGAAAAGAGCTGACAGAATTTGTTAAAAGAAGTATAGACATTATTGAATAAAATTGATAAATCTGGATGATTTAACAGAGGAGTTTGATTTATTTCAAGCTCCTTTTTTTTTTTATATTTTTATTCTTTAAAAGAAGAACCTGTGAAAAATATACGATCGATGCTTTTGGCAAAAATATCGCGGAAGAATACTGATTTTATCAAAGACGTGGTTCTTTCAAACCCGGAATTATTTAGCAAGCTGAAATCTGAAATTGCCCGTATTGAAAAAAAATAATTCCCTACCTATTTAAAATTTATTTACATTAGCCTTCCTCAAAATCAAAACAGATGAAAAAAAGTTGGATCATTATTGCAATTATTATTGTTGTATTAGTCTACATTATTGGAAAGACTATAGGGTATCATAATCAAATGGTAAAAAACGAAAAACTTGTTGAAAAACACTGGGCCGATGTAGAAAGTTCTTATCAGCGCCGGGCTGATCTTATTCCAAACCTGGTTGCTACAGTAAAAGGTTATGCTACACATGAAAAAGAAACTTTAGAAGGTGTTATTAATGCCCGTGCAAAAGCAACCCAAACTACTATTAATGCAGGTAATCTTACAGCCGGAAGTATGGCAGCTTTTCAACAGGCACAAAACGGTTTAAGTTCTGCATTATCAAAATTAATGGTTGTGGTTGAAAGATACCCTGAACTTAAGGCAAATCAAAATTTTCTCGAATTACAATCTCAACTCGAAGGTACAGAGAACAGAATTAACGTTGAACGAAGAAAATATAATGAGGCTACAAGAAAAAACAATGAGTTTTTAGATTTAATGCCGCAAACTATATTCGCTAACCTCTTTGGATTTGAGGCTAAGCCATATTTCGAAGCGCAGAAAGGAGCTGAAATAGCCCCTAAGGTGGAGTTTTAAACAAATTATTCATTAATACTGTGTGATATGGGAACATCAGCAAGAAGGTTCTTTACAAAAAAGGAAAAAGAAGAAATCCAGAAGGCAATTCTGAATGCCGAGATGGATACTTCCGGGGAAATAAGGGTACATATTGAAACTAACTGTGAGGGAAATGTATTAGACAGAACGGCCTATCTGTTTAAAAAAATCGGCATGCAAAAAACAGAACTAAGAAATGGAGTGCTTATTTACTTAGCGGTTAGCTCACACAAATTTGCTATTATCGGCGATAAAAACATCAATGCCGTTGTGCCCGAAAACTTTTGGGATAACATCAAAAGCAAAATGGCTATTCATTTTGAAAAAGGAGAATTCGTATCCGGTTTAGCTGAAGGGATTTCACAGACCGGAAAACGATTGAAAAAGCACTTCCCCAGACACCTCGACGACATCAATGAGCTATCAGATGAAATTTCATTTGGTAAATAAACAAATATAAAAACAACATAAATAAGTAAAATCCATGCTGTCCAGATTGACTTCTAAACTATTATTGGTATTTGTTTTCTTTATTTCAAGTACGAGTATACATGCTGATATTCCACCCAGGCCTTCCCCTCCCCGATTAGTGAATGACCTTGCTGACATTTTAACAACACAGCAAGAAAATTCTTTAGAAAGAAAACTCGTTAGCTTTAACAACACTACGTCTAATCAGATCGTAATTGTTACAGTAAAATCGCTTGACGGTTATGATCCGAATATGTTCGCTTATGAAATAGGCGAAAAATGGCAAGTCGGTCAAAAGAAGTTTGATAATGGTGTAGTTGTACTCATCAAACCTAAATATGGCAATAAACGTGGCAGGGTTACCATACAGGCGGGGTATGGTTTAGAACCGGTAATTACGGATGCCATTAGCAAAAGAATTATCGAAAATGAAATGATCCCTGAATTCAGGAATAATAATTATTACCAGGGAATCGATAATGCTGTCATCATATTAATGGGCCTTGCAGCCGGCGAAATATCAGCAGATGCATACGGGAGTAAGGCTAAAGGGAGACCTCTCGCTACTTTAGTGCCATTTATAATTTTTATTATACTTTTTATCCTTATAAGAGTAAGCAATGCCAAGTCAAGAAGCATTGGGAAAAACATTCCTTTTTGGACTGCATTATGGATGAGTAGCAGCATGGGCAGGTCATCAGGTAGCTGGAACAGTTTCTCAGGTGGAAGTTCCGGATTCGGAGGTGGTGGAGGAGGATTTGGAGGCTTCGGCGGCGGAAGCTTCGGAGGTGGCGGTGCAAGTGGCAGTTGGTAAATTACAACCAACTTATTTAATATATATATGTACATATCTAAATAAGTTATCAACATGCCAAAATATAACTACCTGATTTTCTTACCGTTTCAATATTGTTATTTTTTTTAAGCTTGGAAGTATTGTTTTATTTCCAATAAATTGAATATTTTTGGAAAGAGGAAAGGAAAATTAACATTTCCTTAACAATTTACAAAATACCAGAAAACAATAATTATTATTGAATAATATTTACACCATGATAGTTAACGTTAGCGTTATTACGAACCTTTTGAGGCTCAAAAGGTTTATATTAAGTGTTTTTTTTATCCTGTTTTTAATCACTAACTTTTCTTTTGGGCAAACTGCTGAATCAGAAACAAACTTTGCTGTTTGTAAAGCCTGTCATACAATTGGAGGAGGAAAGCTTGTTGGCCCTGACCTAAAGGGTATTACTGAAAAAAGGGATGAGGTTTGGCTTATTAAATTTATTCAAAACTCGCAGGAATTGCTCGATGCCGGCGACCCCTGTTGCCATCCGGGTTTTTGAAGAAAATAGTAAAATTCCTATGCCTCCAAACCCTCAACTGTCAGAAGAACAGGTAAAAGACATTTTACTATATATTAAAAATGATGGTAAAATTGCCGAATCAGAGTTAGCTGATGCTAAAGAAGAAACAACAGAAGAAGTTACCGTTGAAGCTGAAAAAACTAAATTACCGGCCGAACAGAAAAGGGATGACGCAAGCCATCTGCGTGTTACTTTTCTTGTAATGCTTGTTTTAGTCATCATCTCACTTTTTGATTTGTTGGTTACTAAAATTATTAAATATAGATGGATACATACAATAATTATTCTTGTATCATTAGTTATAATTGGAGAAATCATCTTTGTTGAAGCTACTAGCTTGGGAAGACAGCAATATTATCAGCCGGAACAACCTGTTTGGTTTTCTCATAAAGTTCACACAGGCCAAAATCAAATCGATTGTCAGTACTGTCACTTCACAGCCGACAAAAGTATGCACTCCGGTATTCCGCCGGTTTCTGTATGTATGAACTGTCATAACCAGATTAAGACGGGTAAAATCACAGGCGATACGGAAATAGCAAAGGTTGTTGATGCATTCAATAACGGAAAGCCTATTGAATGGGTGAAAGTGCATAATTTACCCGACCATGTATATTACAGCCATGCGCAGCACGTAAATGTTGGTAAACTCGATTGTACTGAATGCCACGGAGAGGTTGAAAAAATGGATCAGGTTATACAGGTGAATGATTTAAGTATGGGTTGGTGTGTTGATTGTCACAGAACTAAAGAAGTACAATTTGCGAATAAATTCTACGATCAATATAAAAAACTGCATGAAGAAATTAATAAAGGTGAGAAAAGCAGTGTTGTAGTTACAGATGTTGGAGGTGAAGATTGCCAAAGATGTCATTATTAATCAGAAATTTTAAAATTCCATTTAAGAACCATGGGTAAATTATACTGGCAAAGTTTAGATCATTACAAAGAGTTAAAGGAAGAAACAAGTCCGACCGGGAAGAAACCTGATCCGGAATTTTCGATTGAAGGACTGGACGAATCAGAAATCAAAGGTCAGTCGAGCAGGCGCGATTTTTTAAAGATGCTTGGTTTTTCGGTAGGTGCTGTAGCATTGGTTTCAAGCTGTCAGATGCCTGTCAGAAAAGCAATTCCTTTGCTGAATCAACCCGAGGACATGATTCCGGGAGTGCCCAATTTTTATGCATCAACATTTTATGATGGCAATGATTATTGCAGCATACTTGTTAAAACCCGTGAGAGCAGGCCAATCAAGATTGAGGGGAATGAAATGTCGATGATAACACGTGGCGGGACAAGTGCAAGGACACAGGCATCAGTGCTTAATCTTTATGATGACGCACGACTTAAAAATCCGCATAAAGGAAAAGTTGACTCAGATTGGAAAACCATTGACCGTGACATCTCGACTAAATTAAAAGACCTCGCTCTTAGCGGAAGAAAAGTGGTATTACTTACTTCTACCATTATAAGCCCGACAACCAGGAAACTGATTAAAGAATTTACCGGTCTATATCCCAACATTGAATGGATTCAATATGACACGATTAGTTATTCAGCCACTCGTAAAGCAAATGAATTAAATTTCGGGCAAAGTATTATACCTAATTACCATTTCTGTAAAGCCAATATTGTAGTTGGTTTTAATGCCGATTTTCTTGGAAACTGGTTGCTCCCGGTTGCATTTACCAAACAATTTTCATCAAAACGAAAACTTTCAGATGGCAATACCGAATTAAACAGGCTATATCAGTTTGAAAGCAGGATGTCGTTAACCGGGGCTAATGCTGATTATCGATATGGAATTAAACCTTCGGAAGAATCAGCAATACTCTTAAACCTATACAATGAGATAGCTAAAGTAGCAGGAGTTAAAACTTACACCGCTCCTTCCATAAATATTGACATTTCAAAGGCTGTTAATGATCTCCTCGCAAACAAGGGAAAATCAATCGTAGTTTCAGGTACAAATGATTTAAATATCCAATTGACCGTAAATGCGATTAACAACCTGTTGGAAAACTACGGAAAAACAATTGACCTTACAAAGCCGATCAATCTTAAACAAGGAAATGAAGCTGATATTCAGAGACTTGTTGAAGAAATGAATACCGGTAAATTAAGCGGTATTCTCATGCATAATGTCAACCCTGCTTATGATTATGTTGATGCTGATAAATTTAAAGTAGGATTAGATAAAGTTCCTTTCAAAGTAAGTCTATCAGAAACCCTGGACGAATCGGCTGAATTATGTGATTTCGTTTGCACAGCTCACAATTATCTTGAATCGTGGGATGATGCCGAACCCATTAAAGGGTCATTTAGTTTCACTCAGCCAACCGTCAGGCCTATCTTCAATACACGGCAGTTTCAGGACAGCCTTATAAAATGGATGGGCTTAAGTGTTGATTTTTCAACCTATTTAGAAGAGAATTGGAATACCATGATAAGTCAGCACGATGCTGACACGGTTAATTTTACTGATTTCTGGAATAAATTCAAACACGACGGGGTTTTCTTTCATGAGATGGAAGAAGCATCACAACCGGAATTTATTGATCAGAAATTGATTGCAACAGATTCCAAACCCAATGGCATTGAATTAGTTCTTTATGAAAAAATGTCAATCGGCACGGGAAAATACACCAATAACCCATGGTTGCTTGAAATGCCCGACCCAATAACCACTGCCACATGGGACAATTATGTTTGTGTTCCTGTTGCTTACGCAGAAGAAAATTCTCTGAAGCATGAGGATGTAGTATTAGTAAACGGCGAAATAGAACTACCTGTTATCATCCAGCCCGGCCAACCCAAAGGTACGGTATCAATAGCACTCGGTTTCGGAAGAACTGCAGCAGGTAAAGCCGGTAACGGTGCAGGTAAAAATGTTTATCATTTGATGAATAAAAACGGATTTACGGAAGTTGCCGGATATGAAGTTACTATTGAAAAAGTGGAAGGTAAAACTCATGAGCTTGCATTAACGCAAACCCATCACAGCATGGAAGACCGCCCAATAGTAAGAGAAACAACGCTGGAAAAATACAAAGAGAATCAGAGTGCCGGTAATGAGCGACATTTAATAGATGAGAAAAACAACGTAACATTATATTCAAAAGTCGATTTTGATGGTATCCATTGGGGAATGACCATTGATTTAACAAGTTGTACCGGTTGTGCTAACTGTGTTATTGCCTGTCAGGCCGAGAACAATATTCCTGTAATCGGAAAGGATCAGATACGCCGAAGGAGGGTAATGCACTGGATGAGAATTGATCGCTATTATTCTGCCGACCCGGAAAATCCTGAAGTATATCACATGCCGGTTATGTGTCAGCATTGTGATAATGCACCTTGTGAAAATGTGTGCCCCGTTGCCGCTACAAATCATAGCGATGAGGGCTTAAACCAAATGGCATATAACCGCTGTATTGGCACCAGGTACTGTGTAAACAACTGTCCTTATAAAGTGAGACGGTTTAACTGGTACGAGTTTGCGAACAACAACAAGTTCGATTATAATATGAATAGTGAACTTGGTAAGATGGTATTGAACCCTGATGTAATTGTTCGCCAGCGAGGTGTGGTTGAAAAGTGTTCGTTGTGTGTTCAGCGTTTGCAAGCCAAGAAACTGGAAGCTAAAATGGAAAACAGGGCATTGGTTGACGGAGAAGTTCAAACAGCATGCTCACAATCGTGCCCGACTGATGCAATTCAGTTTGGTAACCTGAAGGATGAAAATAGTGTTATTGTAAAAAATAACAAGGAGAAACGGATGTATCATTTGCTTGAATACATTCACACCTTACCTTCAACCAGCTATTTAACCAGGGTTAGAAATAAAGAAGCTTAGAGAAAGATTAAAGTAAAATACAATGTATAACACCAGAGTCAGAGGAATATTAATTCACGGCAATAAAACATTTACCGATGTAAGTCGTGATATTATCAAGCCAATGGATGACAAAACCCCCTTGTGGTGGTGGATCACGGCTTTCCTTGCTTCGGGCGCCCTTTTTTGGGGTGTGTGGGGCTTTTACAACACCATCTCAACAGGTATTGGTGAATGGGGACTTAATAATAATGTTGCATGGGGTTGGGCTATCATCAATTTTGTATGGTGGATTGGTATTGGGCATGCAGGAACAGCATTTTCGATCTTCCTGTTGATACTCCGCCAAAAGTGGAGAACTTCGATAAACAGGGCTGCTGAAGCAATGACCATATTCGCTGTAATGGCAGCAGGATTATTTCCTTTAATTCATATGGGACGAATTTGGGATGGTTTTTTTATCATACCCTATTGGAATACCCGCGGACCTATTTGGGACAACTTTAACTCACCATTGTTTTGGGACGTAGTGGCAATTAGTACTTACCTGATGGCATCATTCGTTTTTTGGTATGTCGGCATGATACCTGATTTTGCAACGATCAGAGAAAGAACAGCTTCGAAAATCAAAAAGAAGATATATGGAACTCTCAGTTTCGGTTGGATAGGAAATGCACGAGGATGGTTACGTTTCGAAACGGCTGCCTTGTTGCTTGGCGGAATGGCAGCTCCACTGGTTGTATCCGTACATTCAATCGTATCAATGGACTTTGCAGTATCAGTCGTTCCTGGCTGGCATACAACTATTTTCCCACCCTATTTTGTGATTGGGGCTATATTCTCTGGATTTGGCATGGTACTTACGCTTATGATCGTGATGAGAAAGATGTATAAATTTAAAGATTATGTTACTGACGGGCATCTCGATGCCATTGCCAGGATTCTTACATTTATTTCACTGATAATGGCTACAGCATATACTACCGAACTTTTCATGGCCTGGTATAGTGGAAATGAATACGAGATGTTTACCTTTATGAAAAACAGGGTGACCGGCGACTACAAATTCGCCTTCTGGACTATGATCACTTGTAACGCGATAATCCCGCAATTATTCTGGTTTAAAAAGATCAGGAAGAATATAACCATGGTATTCATTATGTCATTGTTTATAAACGTTGGCATGTGGTTTGAACGATATGTAATCGTGGTAACATCTCTTTCTAAAGATTTCTTACCGGCTACCTGGGCCACTTATCAACCTACAATAACTGAAATATCCATTTTTGTTGGAACACTCGGATTATTTATTCTCGGAGTGTTAGCCTTTTTCCGGTTTATACCTACAATAGCTATTAGTGAAGTAAAGGGTGTATTAAAAGAAACAACAACATTAAAATCATTTACCGATGAATAATAAAACCATTATAGGTATTTATGAAGATGAAGATGTCTTGCTTAAAGCAATGGATGAACTTCTGGAAAATGATATAAAAATAAATGATGTCTATTCACCAATCCCATTGCACGGGGTTTTTGAGAAATTAAATCTGACAACCAGGTTACCCTATGCTACATTTATTTACGGACTAATTGGCGCTATATCTGTGTTTGCCTTTCTTTACTGGACATCAGTTGTTAGTTATCCATTAAAGTTTGGCGGTAAACCGCTCAATACATTATCTTTTATCATCATCATATTTGTTCTTACAATCTTTGTTGGAACCTTATTCACTTTCCTAACTTACTTTATCCGCGAAAAGATGTATCCCGGAAAAAAAGTTAATTTACCTGTGCCCAGAACTACAAACGATCAATTCGCTATCATCATTGAAATTGAGCATAACATGAGTACAGCGGATGTTAAGAAAGTGAATGCAATATTAGAAAAGACCGGTGCTGTTGAAATTAAAGAATCTGAATAAAATATTAAAAATAAGAAACATGAAATTGATTCGCCTGTTCTCATTATTTCTCATACCATTTTTACTAATGGCATGTGATAGGAGCGATAATAACCCTGGTTATGATTTTATGGGCTCGCATGATATGTATTACACTAAATTTTACAAAGCCTATACGCCTAACCCTGTTTTTAGAGATAGCATGACCAATCAATTAGCTGTTGAGGGTACAATTGCAAGGGGTAAAATACCTTTCCCCTACCCTGGCGCAACACTAACCGAAAGAGCTGTTAACCAGTCAAAAGCAGGAATTGAAGTTACCAATCCTATCGAAGTAAATAAAGAAGTGTTGGCAAACGGAAAAGTTTATTACGATATATTTTGCACCAATTGTCATGGTAAATCGGGTAAAGGTGATGGTCACCTGTTTTCAAGTGGTTTGTTTCCGGCTAAACCAACTTCACTTATCGAATTATATGTTCAGGATAAACCTGATGGTGAAATTTACTATGTAATTACTTATGGTTCTATCTCCGGTTTAATGGGCCCTCATGGAACTCAGGTTCAACCAAACGAAAGGTGGAGCATTATTCACTATGTAAGAGAATTGGCTAAATAGTTTTATTTGACAACGATAAAATCAACATAAGATGGAAAAACAATTAAAGGTTGGCAATGGATTTAAAATAGTATGTTTCGTACTTATCGCATTCGGTCTGTTTACCGTACTAACAGGGTTTCTAACAGGTGACAATACCCGCATCTGGGCAAACCTGTTGCTTAACAATTACTATTTTATGTCAGTAACCATTGGTGCAACATTCTGGATGGCCCTACAAGCTATTACACAATCAGGTTGGTCAGCTGCTTTTGTCAGAATACCGCAGGCAATGAGTAATTACCTAATTGTTTCATTCGCATTGTGGTTTTTCATGTTTTTTGGGCTGCATGACCTGTATCATTGGACACATCACGATGCTGTAATGCACGACCCGATTTTATTGCACAAAGAGCCTTATTTGAATATTCCGTTTTTCGCTATCCGCTTTGTGGCCTTTTTTGCTATCTGGATATTTCTAACACAGCGTATCAAGAAGCTTTCATTAGATGAAGATAAAATTGGTGGCCTTACTAATTTTAATAAAATAGAGTTTTTGTCCAAAGTGTTCATCTTTGTGTTTGCAATAACATTTTCTCTATTTTCAATTGATTGGTTAATGTCGCTTGATCCTCATTGGTACAGTACGATTTATGCTGTTAAGAAATTTATAATGGCATTCTATCATGGCACTGTTATGATTGCAGTAATTGTTATCATACTTTATAAATTAGGTTATCTGCCATTTTTAAACAAATCACATCTGCTTAATTTTGCACGATACATATTTATTCTGAGCATTATTTGGGGATACATTTGGTTGTCTCAATACCTTTTAATCTGGTACGCTAATATCCCTGAAGAAACCGTTTATTATGCCCCCAGGATACTGTCAGATTATAAAAGCTATTTCTATCTTGAACTTATTGTAAACTGGGCATTTCCATTTTTATTCCTGATGTGGAACAGAATAGCAAAAAATACAACAGCGATACTTTTTGTTGCTGTGGTGCTTATGGCCGGTCAATGGATAGAATTATATATGTCGATAATGCCTGAAACTGCCGACACACATAATATAACTTATATTGAGGTTGGAACATTTCTGGGTTATGCAGGTATATTTGCTCTGGTGGTTGCATGGTCACTGGCAAGAATTCCTCTTGTGCCTAAAAATCATCCTTATCTGAAGGAAAGCATTGAGCATCATTGATCATATACCTGGTTAGATAAACATAAAATCCTGTCTTTTAAGGCAGGATTTATTGCTTTATGTCAATTTTATTGGGTAATTTCTATTTCTGACCAAATCTTACTATTTGAAAAAGAGAACGTTTCTGCAAAAGGAGCTTTTTATTGCCATAGTTTATATCGCGGGCATTTGGTTGGTACCAATGGTTTGGCATTCCGGCTTACCCAACAGTATTATAATGATTATCATTCTCTGAAAGCAAATAATTTAATAAATTAGCACTACTTGTTACAATCAATTGAAAGAACTTCTTATTTTTGAGTTAAATTCTATTTTTAATGCTTCTTTTCATAGAAATCAGGTTACTCGACTTTATTGATGTTTTTCTTGTTGCTGTGCTGCTTTTTGGTATTTACCGAATGTTGAAAGGAACTGTGGCAATAAGTATTATATTAGGCCTTGTTGGTCTTTTTATGTTTTGGAAAATATTCGACGCCTTACAAATGGAGCTTTTATCTCAAATACTTGGAGCCTTTATCAGTGTGGGCCTGGTTGCATTGATCATTATTTTCCAGCCTGAAATCAGGCAATTCCTCCTTGCTTTGGGCAGGCCACAAATAATCAATAAATACAGTAAAAATTTTCCGTTTTTAAAAACACTTTTTCACGAACGGTATAATTTAGACCTCGAAGCCATTATAACCGCATGCCGTCATATGTCGAACCAAAAAACCGGCGCCTTGATAGTTCTTACGAGGCAAAACGAATTACACCAGTTATTAGCTACAGGCCAAAATGTCGATTCAGGTGTTTCCTCTTCATTATTGGAAAATATCTTTTTTAAGAACAGCCCATTGCATGATGGTGCCGTGATCATTACCAACAACCGAATAAAATCGGCAGCGGTCATCCTGCCAATTACGAAAATTAAATTACCTAAGCGTTTCGGGTTAAGGCACAGGGCGGCTATTGGTGTTACTGAAATTTCTGATGCTATTGCTATAGTGGTTTCCGAGGAAACCGGAAAAATATCTTATTGCGAGAATGGGGAGTTGGATTTTGATATTGATGCATCTATTCTTCAAATGAGATTAAATACGGACATGGGATTGAAAGACTTCGATAAGAAGGCCTGAATCTCAGTGTGTAATTATAAATTCTAATATCAAATTATAATCAACAACAGCAGCTTTTTCCATAACACCCTTAAGATAATCTAACACTTCCTGATGCTTTTGATGCACCCGATAAGCATCTAATCCGCTTTCATCATCAAAATCAGCAGTTAGCACCACATCGAAAGCAGAGGGTTTGGTACTCATATTTAATCCTACTTCCATCCTTTTCAGTTCAGGGATATCATCAACCAATTTCTCCAGCATATTCTTAATTTTGGAAGAAACCTCATCTTTAGTTGACCTATCTGATAATTTAAACATTACTATATGACGCAACATAACTCAATAGTTTTAAATGGGTTGTTATAAAGTAATAACTCATTATTGGGTAAAACATGTAACACGCAACATTCAATAATCAATTTTCATTATTTATACATATTTGATTTTGCGGTTTCGATACTTTTATAAATTATAGCTATTAACCTATTACTCCAAAACTCTCTTGTTTTTTTCCAAATCACAGATTAATAAGATTTTGACATGAGTATTGTCTAAGTATTCTATCTGCAAATATACATATTTTTTTCTTTTTCACATATTAAATATCTGATAATCAGCAAAAGATTTATTTGAAATTATTTTTATATTGTCTTGGTATGTTATATATTTGTATGCATATAACATACTAAGACAATAATGGCATGAAAGCAATAACCAAACAAGTGATAGAACAAACTTTTTTTTTATTCCGTAGCCAGAAAGTTTTGCTTATTAAGGATTTAACTCTGACAACCAAAAGCTCGGGGCGTACAATTCACCGCTATCTAACAAAGTGGAAATCTATAAGAAGTTATAATTTCAATGGGGCCTATTATACCCTACCGGAGCTCTGCAAATTTGACTACAATGGATTATGGATATACAACGGCATTGGATTTTCAAAGCATGGAAATTTGAAATCTACGATAAAAAAACTTATTGAAAATTCATCTTGTGGATTGACATTAAAAGAATTAAGTGCATTATTAAAATGCACACTTCATTCATTACTCCCCAGGATGGTCCAGGATAATATCCTATCCAGGGTAAAACACAAGGGGGTATATGTATATTTAACAGGCTGTCAGGATTTAAGGGATGCTCAACTGTTGCAATTATCAAAGCAAGATTTTAAGCATCAAACAGCAATATCTTCTGAAACTGCTATAAAGATTTTGGTGTTAAGGCTTCAATATTTCGATATGGATTTTCAACAATTTGTTAATGGGTTACATAAACATAATGTAAATCAAGATGCTTCAGAAATAGTAACATTCTTTGAATTTCATGGGCTTGAAAAAAAAACGCCAATTTTAAGTTGATCAAGAAAATATGTGAGTTGCGACAAGCGGCAGTACACCGGTTTTCAAATATCAACCTGTTTGCACAGCAACCAACTGTCAGATTTGCCCCACGAGAGAATATCTGTCCGGTATGTGGCAGATTATTAAAGGTTTATTACACATACACACGCAAAGTTGTTACTTTACATATCGGTGGTTTTAAATTACATTCTACATTATTGCGTTGCGATTGTAATTCAAGAGTTTATGCCCCCAAAGAAGTGAACAGTTTAGTTCCCAAAAATTGCAAATATGGCTACGATGTGATAGTATATATCGGCAGGGAATTTTTTACAAAGCATCATAATATCGACTATATAAAACAAGGTTTAAAGGAAAAAAATGTTTCAGTCCCCGGTTCTCAGATTTCGTACCTTGCCGGTAAGTACATAGTTTATTTATCAATAGCACATCAAAAAATTGCCGATAAACTCAAAAGCAAGATGCATGGAAACGGCGGTTATATGCTCCATGTGGATGGTACTTGTGATGGCGATAGTCCACATTTAATGAGTGCGTTAGATGAGATAAGTGGTTTTGTGTTGCATAATGTGAAAATTCCGACAGAAAATGCCACAGATATTGCCTCAATGTTCACCGATATTGAACAGGCTTATGGCCGTCCTATTGCAATTGTTACGGATATGGCACAGGCTTTTAGCAATGCTATAACTGATGTTTTTGGAACAATCCCGCATTTTATCTGTCATTTTCATTTCCTGAGAGATATAGGTAAAGATTTATTATCAGAACCTTACGATTGTATCCGTAAAAAACTCAAAGCCTCAAAAATCACCGGGCAACTAAGATACCGGCTCCGAAAGATGAAACAAACAAATAGTTTAATAGACATATCAAATATGCAAAGCACTTATACTGATATGATTAAACAAAATGATAATGATAATCTAATTAATTCCATTTGTTATATAATGATACTGTGGTGTTTAGATGCGAAAAGTTCCGGTTCGGCTTATGGCTTCCCTTTTGACCGCCCACATTTTGAGTTCTATCAACGCCTTATAGTGTTGCATTCTAAATTAAACACAATCAAACAATTACTTGATAACAAACAACGGAAAAACAAATTTGCAGATAAGGTTTTAAACGACTTGCAGCCCGTAGCTGCTGATCAAGAATTGAAATTTTATTGTGTTGATATATCTGAAAAAATAGAAGTATTCGACCATCTCCGCGAGGCTTTACATATTGCTTCACCCAATACAAAAAAAGGATTAAACGATAATGGCGAAGATATCGACATAAAAACAATTGAAAGTAAAGTAAAAGAATTTCGCAGTCAAATAGTTAACACTAAAAAATATCAAAACATGATAAAACAGATTGATAAATACTGGGATAAGTTGTTTGCAGACCCCATAGAAGTAACTAAAACAGATGGTAGCAAAATACTAATTCAACCACAAAGAACTAACAATTTGTTGGAACAATTCTTCCGAAACATAAAGAGGGGATACACAAAACGTAGCGGTAATAATAAACTTAATAAAGTCTTACAGACTATGATAGCCGATACCCCATTAGTTAAAAATCTTGAAAATAGACCTTATCTCGAAATACTGCTTGATGGTAATAAAACTTTGGAAGGGTGCTTCGCTAAAATTGATACAAAAATTGTTGCAAAAAAATTGAAAACGATAAAACAGAAAGACGATAAAATATACAGTCAGATAAAAAAAGCAATTAAAAAAACTAAACTAATGAAATTCTTTTTAGATTTGTAACTGCATCCTCAAATAGTGAGCCAAGAGAGTTTTGTTGCAATACCTATTAACGCTTCCGTTTCTCTTTTTTTTCTTATTTATTGATTATCCCTACGAACCCATGCGGGCTAACTTCGGGTCGCAAGTTTTGATTTGTATTTTCAAGGATTGGTTTTTGTTAGTTATCCCTACGAACCCATGCGGGCTAACTTCGGGTCGCAAGTTTTGTGATTTGTATTTTGATTATTGTTATTTCATTTTAATTGTTACCCACAATAAACAACATAGAGCCAATAATTATTTTATTTCTACTTCATCACTTCTGCCATTTTCTTCCCAATATCGGCAGGTGAATCAACCACATAAACACCACATTCAGTAAGGATGGCTTTTTTAGCTTCTGCTGTATCAGCTTTACCGCCAATAATAGCTCCTGCATGCCCCATAGTCCGTCCCGGAGGTGCAGTAGCGCCGGCAATAAACGCTACAACAGGTTTAGTACCGTGTTCTTTAATATAGTAAGCTGCATCAGCTTCCATATTACCGCCAATCTCGCCAATCATAACAATGCCTTCTGTTTCAGGATCATTCATAAACAATTCCACTGCATCTTTAGTGGTTGTGCCAATAATAGGATCACCACCAATACCAAGAGCTGTGGTTTGTCCGAGGCCTATTTTAGTTAGCTGGTCAACTGCTTCATAAGTCAGAGTTCCCGAACGTGAAACTATGCCGATTTTACCTCTGCTGTGAATAAATCCCGGCATAATGCCCACTTTTGCTTCTCCGGGTGTAATTACTCCGGGGCAATTCGGCCCTACTAATCTTACATTCCTGTCTTTGAGGTATTCTTTAACCTGAACCATATCTTTGGTAGGAATTCCTTCGGTGATGCATATGATAACATCTATTCCTGCTTCAGCAGCCTCCATAATGGCATCAGATGCAAAAGCCGGCGGAACGAAAATAACAGAGACATTAGCGCCTGCCTTATCAACAGCCTCTTTCACTGTATTGAAAACAGGTTTCTCAAGATGAGATTGCCCGCCTTTTCCGGGCGTAACCCCTCCTACTACGTTGGTTCCATACTCAATCATCTGACTGGCATGAAAAGTACCTTCACTGCCTGTAAACCCCTGAACAATAACCTTTGAATCATTGTTAACTAAAATACTCATTGAAAATCTTTTTATTGTTATTTAATAACAGGGGGTCAAAGTTAGCATCTTTTAGTATTCTGTAAAAATATATACTAACTTTGTTTAGGTGTTTTAATCATTAAGCAAATGAACATTTCCAGATCAGGTATTTCAAAAGGCGATACCATATGTGCTGTTGCCACCCCCCCCGGTACAGGAGCTATTTCTGTTATCAGGCTGTCAGGTTCTAAGAGCCTGGATATTGCAAATAAGCTATTCATTCCATCTAATAATGAACTGAAGTGGGATCAAATTGAAAGCCACAAAATGTACTTTGGGCAATTTAGATCAGGTAAACAGCTTATTGATGAAGTACTTCTAACCTGGTTCAAATCGCCAAATTCGTACACCGGTGAAGAATGTATTGAAATATCTTGCCATGGCTCTGAGTTCATACAGCAAAAAATTGTTGAATTACTTATAGAAAACGGAGCACGGATTGCTGACCCCGGAGAGTTTACTATGCGGGCTTTTTTAAATGGAAAACTTGATTTATCGCAAGCAGAGGCAGTAGCTGACCTGATCGCTTCTCAATCCCGATCGGCACATCGCCTGGCTTTAAACCAGATGAGGGGAGGATTTTCAGAAAAAATAAAAGACCTCAGGGATAAGCTGTTGCAATTTACCTCACTCATAGAACTGGAACTCGATTTCAGCGAGGAAGATGTAGAATTTGCCGACAGGACAGCTTTAAATAATCTATTAAGCGAATTAAACGGTGAACTTACTTACCTGATATCTTCTTTTAAAGTTGGAAATGTGCTTAAAACTGGTATTCCGGTAGCAATAATCGGAAAACCGAATACTGGAAAATCTACTTTATTAAATGCCATACTCAACGAAGAGAAAGCAATCGTATCTGATATTCCGGGAACCACCCGCGATGCCATCGAAGACACCATCATTATTGATGGCTACCGATTCAGGTTTATTGATACTGCTGGATTACGCGAGGCAGAAGATGCTATTGAGACGATAGGAATCGGCAGGACCTATGATAAAATAGAGCAGGCTTCCATCATTCTTTATGTTTGCGACATCAGTGATGCCGGCTCTGAGAAAGCTGAGGAAATACTTGAAGAGTTCAGGCATTATATAGAAGCCGAAGACAAGCATTTTATCATGGTAGCCAATAAAATTGACAAGCTTGCCGAGGTACCGGCTCATTTTAAAGAAATGCTGGAACTGGAAACGGTTTTTGTTTCTGCCAAACGCAAAGAGAACATTCATTTATTGGCTGAAACCCTCGTAAATAAGGTTAAAGAAAAGTCGATATCGAGTGATATAATAGTTAGTAATTCCAGGCATTATGATGCGCTAACTAATGCATTGAATTCGTTGGAACAAGTTGAAAAAGCACTGACAGAAAACATCCCAACCGACCTGGTAGCCATCGACATCAGGCAAGCTTTACACCACCTCGGAACCATTACCGGTGAAATTACAACTGATGAAGTACTTGGGTCAATTTTTTCAAAGTTTTGTGTGGGAAAGTAAATGAGACTATGATTCTGGTTATCCAGAATCATGTAGTCGAATTTATCCTGACGACCAAAGGAAGGAAGGATCTTTACGTTACCGGAACTGGATTAAGTTTGCAACTTAATCCTTTGTTGTACATATAACCTATGTTAACCGGAACTGGATTAAGTTTACAACTTAATCCTTTGTTGTATACATAACAAATCAGATTCCAAAATAAAACTGCAGAAGCTTAGGAAAAGGATTAAGTTGCAAACTTAATCCAGTAGGGTTGTTAAACAGTTAAATGATTTCGCTTTGTTCGATACATCAACAGATAGCCACTCTTGTTTGCGTTACTCAAAAACGAACGATTTACTAATGTTTCTACCATTTCTTGTTTTTCTAAAAATACATGTAACAGCTTTTCTGCCCTGCTTTTACTTACACCTATTCTTTTTGCAAATTCCATGAAATCCGGCGTAGAAACATGTCCGCTTTTTTTGCATTTTTCACTTTTGAAATCATCCGTAAACAAACCTTTATCCAATGCAAAGTCGCTGTCATCTACATGTAATCTGGTATTTATTAAATCATATGCAGGGCTTAGTAAATAATCACCTTTTGTAGATTCCAGTAACGAAAAGTTTTTTAAGTGGGCATCGCCGTTCGAAAATTGAAAATTAAAAACTACTAATGCAAAATATTTCTCAATTTCTACCCTCCACGCTGGTACATACTCTTGTATCAGCATTCCTATCTCTTCATAGCTATATTCATATTTGAAATTATCTCTCGCATTGTCTTTTGTTTTTCCTGCAAGTGAGGCGAAATCTTCTACTCCTAGTTTTCCTCCTTCTTCTACATCAAATCGCTTTGTGATATAGGCAGTTGTCCCATTCTTGAAAAATATTATGGCGTTCTCGGCAGTGTTTATACCGTACACCTGCCTTGCTATTTGCATAGTAAGGTGTTCGTTTGCCGGAACCTGGTCAACTTTTTTTAAATCCCTCGGTACAGGCTTCAAAATGTAACTCCCCTGTTCCTTTTCTTTGGTCAGTCGTAATTGACTTTTATCTAATAGTAAACTCAGCTTTTCCTGTACTCCGGAAATCGATATCCTTTTCCGGTTTTCTATAAACTGCTCTGCCACTTCTTCATTTTGTTGTGGAGCATCATACGGCAATACATGATTTACTTTCTTTCCATTAAACAGCTTTCGCAGGCAACTCGGACTATAGGTATTAAAACCTTCAGCCAAAGTTCCCGGGCAATATTTCAATTCGTCTAAGTTCATTATTCTTTTACTTGTTTTACTGTTATCACTCCTATTGTATCATACTGTGCAGTTGCCATTAGCAATCCGAAATTATCTTCTTCATCTATTCTTAATTGCTTACTCTGCAATTTCCTGTTTACCCCTTCACTTAGTAAATTGAAAAAGAATGGAAATAAATATTCACTATTATATCTCTGCTGTGTTTTTGGCAGCGTTAAACTGATAGCTGCTTTGTTTGTGTCATTATAGTATACATCGTTGTACTGAAACACATAACTCTTCCGATTCTCCTCAGTCAGGGTTCCTGCCAAAATCCCATTACGGTAAACTTCCAACTTTCTCATTATTTTAGTGTTTCTTCTTTACGTCAAGTTTCAATTCCATTCCCAATACTTCAGCTAGTTTATTTAACACCTTCAATGTTGGATTCCCCTGCCCTCGTTCTATTTTATAGAGGGTATTGGTGCTTACTTTTGCAAGTTCTGCTAAGTGGGGTTGTGTTATCCCTAATTCCTTTCTCCGGTTTTTAACGGTGTTTCCTATTGTGTTAAATGACATTATAGTGTGATTTTTGGTAAAAATAATACACTCTTTTCACTTATACAAGTAAAATCATATTATAGTGTGATTTTGCCGTCTTTCATCGTATATTGTAAATAAATTATTACCTGAATCATATTATAGTGTGTTTTTATATTGCATCTCCTATCGTGATAAATTTTTTATCAACGCTTCAAAATATTCTCTTTGCTTATTTTTTTGAATTGTTTTCATATTGGATGGTTAGCATTGAAAAATCAAAGGATGGGCAACAAAAAAGTTTAACGCTATTGCCATATCTGACGAAAAGGGAATTCATTTTCTAAAAAGTCAATAATTGATGGCTATTTGTTGCCCAAGACTCTTATTCTTCTGACATAAACTATTGCGCGGATTTTCCGTGTATCTCAATTACAACTTCTTTTATTATGACCATTGTTACGTGCAATATGCGTGCGCTATTTGGGGTAGTGTTGAAAAGGATTAAGTTGCAAACTTAATCCAGTAAGGGATTAATTGCCCGGTATGCAAAAATGGGCGGATGCAATTTGCCGGAATTGTAAATGAGCCGTTGGTTGTAGCTTTAGCCTGATTAATTCATAAAAAATGACAAAACCATTGTTGCTATCAGAATATCAGCTAATTAATAGCATATTGAAAAAATATACGTTTGTCATTTTTTCCTAAAGTTCTTTGAAATAATGTTATCCAAGAGGATGGACAAGGCCATTTTGTCCAATGGGGTGAAGTATGCCCGGTTGGCACTACAAAATAGTACACTAGTAGTCTTGGGAAAAATAGATCTCTCTGGCAAAACGAAGCAAAAACCAAGCATGCACTCACAGACCAAAATCATCAAATCCCCACAGGCTAAACTGCTGGACATCTATGGCTTAGCCCAACATGATTTAAAACTCAATTGAGTGGATTTCGTTTCCGGGATTCGGGGGAAAACAACAGGCAGTACCTACTTCAGTGGCTACAGCCTGTTTTTTTTGGACTCAACTGAGCCTTAAATCCTATAATGTTATGGGCTGGCTTTTCTGTTGTTCTGTCTTTGCAAACCTTAGTCATTTTCTTCGTAGTAATACGAATAGTCAATTCCTTTCATAAACATTTCTCGGTCGTCGATTTTGTCGATTAAAGCGTTTTTCAACAGTTTTTTTAGAACGTTGCTGTTTGTTGGGCTTTGCATCATTGCGTTCATATAATCTCTTTTGCCTATTTTACTCCAATCTACGCATTTTTTTAGGCGTTTTTTCAATATCAAATCCAACCATATTCGGGTGCTTCTGCCGTTGCCTTCCATAAACGGGTGTGCAATGTTCATTTCTATATATTTATTCACAATTTTATCATATATAGTTTCGGGCATTGCTTCTATCTGCTTTAATGTTTCGCCCAAAAATCGTGATACAGCAAATTGAAAATCGCCTTTTGAAATGTTTTTTTGCCTGATTTGCCCCGCAAAATCATACAAGCCGCCAAACAAATAAGCGTGAATTTGCTGCAAACCGTTGGTTGTGCCAACTTCAATGCTGTTGATAAACGAACTTTCAAACAAGGCATACGCTTTTGTTTTACTTTTTCCGTCTATGCTTGCATCACTGTAAGTAAACCATTCAATAAATCGGTTTGCTTTTTTGCTTGGAAACTCTTTACCCAATGCAATAATGCCGTTGTAATCCAACGTATCGGCTAAACGCTTTTTGCCGTCCGGTGCAAGGAATTTCAACTGGGTAGTAGCACTAACCACTTGGCTGTTTTCTTTCTTCAATTTGGCTTTAAGATATTTCCAATAGTTGCGAGTTTTTGTATAGTCATTTTGGTCGGTAAGCACGGCTACAATATCCAACACCGAAAACCACCACTTGGCGTTTTCTTCGTCCCAAAGAGCACGCACTTCGCGGTCATCAAAAAAACGTATGGATATTTTTGCCTTACTCATATTTTTATTTTCAAAGTTGCCTTGTAATGTTGATATATCTGTTTTCAATTATCTCTTGGCGAATTTAGATATAAATGTCAACGAACAATATTATTTAAGTCCGAGATTTTAGTTTTTGAACTTATTAGTCAGTAAATAGTTATTCTTGTCAATTCGTCATTTGCACTGTGGCCTACGCTTGCCCATAACGATGGCAAGTCGAGTAGGCAAAGGGAGTTTCACCCTAAGCCTCTCCCCAATACACTTCGTTACGGGGCAGGCACAGAACCGTGCTTGAAAGTCTCCCCTCACACGGCTCTTGTTATACAAATCTACGACAAATAAAATCAAGAATATCCCACCTGCCAGTGATAAAATAGGTGCGGATATTGAAGCCTTACCCTTTCTAACCACCTATAAGCTCGATTTAGACTTGTCTTGTATCGTTTATACCGCTTCCTTGCCCATCGCACTAAACGCTTGCGCAACAACTGAAAAACTTTCGATAGTTCATAACCTCTAAAACGTCCATAGTAATTTACCCATCCTTTAATCATTGGATTTAAGTATTGGGCTATTCCTACGATACTTTTAAAGCTAAGCTTCTCTACCTCTATTTCTCCAAGTTTATCGGCAAGACGTTTTCTTGAACTTATACTTATTGCACAGTCATATCCAAGGACCAGTTATCCACGCTGGATTTATATTCCTGATAATGATACAAAAAAGTAAAGCCCGGATGGTTTCTGGCATGGTTAACTTTTTCAAAGTAGTGCATTAGTTCATCGAATCGCTTGTTGTTGATTGTTGTCTTGGAGGAAAACAATTCTGCAAAAGAGGCTTCATCAAGTTCCAAAAGTTCTTCCATGCCCATATCGCAGGCACTGAACATCTGTATATATCCATTTATAGCATTGCGGCCAATGCCAAGCGTTTTACCTATTTCCCGATTGCTTAAGCCATCCAGGTGTAAACGTATAATCTGCTTTAAATCCATAGGATCAAGTTTTTTAGCCATATCTCTTATTTTTTATTGAGATAGGCAAGTTAACTGATCTTTTAGGGTGGCACTGTTAGAACCGAAATAGTGGCACTGTTAAAACCGGAATGGGTGGCACTGATAAACCGAAATGGGTGGCACTGTTAGAACCGGAATATCCACATCGCCCAAGGCAGCAGCTTAGATTATCAGAAACCAAATAACGAAAAAACAGTACAGCAAAGGTTTTGCCTAATGGCACTGCTATGCAAAAAAATAATTACATCATTAAAAACAACAATATTTGAAAAATACATAATGAAAAAACCGGCAAAAAGAATAAGATTATCCTCAATTACTCTCCGAAAAATCCTTTTTAAGAAATACCGGCCAAAATCGCCGGTTATTAAAATTACATAGGCGCTAAACCCCCTGCTACTTTTGGTGTTGCCTGCCTGGCATGCCTTGGCAGACAGGTTCAACAATGCATATAAAAACCGTAGATGCTACGCACTACGGGATTTTTATATGCTTAGATGTTGTGCTTTCGTGCTTTTTATTTCAAACAATTTGGTAACATTTCCAAGAATCCTAAACATTTGTCGTAGTTGAGTTCATAATAATTTACTCCTAAATTAATTGTTTCATAATAAATTTTCTGATTCTCTTTGTAATATTGTTCTGAAGGCATTTTCCAAAATTCTTTTCCTAATTTCTCCACTACAAACCATTTCTCAATCAATCTGGCTACTCTTCCATTTCCATCTCTAAATGGATGTATATGTACAAATCGAAGATGAATCATTGAGGCATAATAAAATACTTCTTGAGGAGTCAATATATTTTCAAGAAGGTCAGATATTTCGGAAAAAAAATTACCCATTTCTTTTTCTACAAATTCAGGTTCTATTGCAAGGTATGCCATTCCTGATTTTCCAAAAACACCAACTTTTTCAATTCGATATTTCCCACGTTTGCTTTTAATCAATAATGTTTTTGATAATATTCTGTGGCATGTCAATAGGTTTTGTCCTGTTAATTTGTTTTTTTGAGCAAACGCATAAGATTCAATTAAGTTTTCGATTTCTTCAATTTCTTTTCCTGTTTTAAATTTGTCCTTATTGAGTTCGTAATTCATAAATGTATTCAGGTCAATACTATTTCCTTCAATATTTGACGAATAAACGGCAGATGCTTTTGTAAGATATTCAAAGCCACCGCTATTTTCCGAGAAGTCATAGTTCTCTATCAAATTTGGAACTTCATTTCCAATTTGGGTTAAATACTTCTCAAAATATTTTTTGTCCGAAACTCTCATTTTATGTTTAATTATAGTCTTTCAAAGATAGACATTTTAATGATTTATTTTACATTCAATTTGGTTTCTTAGCATGACGCAGTAGAGTAGAGCCTGATAGCCTGCTCAATAATTAATAATCATAAAGATAATAATTACAAGTAAACTATCAGTGCCCCCTTCATCAAACCGTACGTGAAGTTTTCCCTCATATAACCAAAGGAAATCCGTATGGACGGCTTACCGATAGAGTTCTTCATTGAGCTTTCGCAAGGGTTTTCAAGCGTGCATACTTTTCTAAGTCTAACAGTCCTTTGCCTTTCACAAAAGTACTGTATGGGTGCTGGCGCAGCACCTTGTGCGCTTTCCTTCCTTTGCTTTTCAACCATTTGAACAGTTTATAATCCAGATGTTTGATGATTACCTTTATTGTTTCCCAAATATGGGTAACTTTACTAATTGAAAAGTAATTCAACCAATTCATTAGCAGCAAGTTTAATTTATAAATCAAAGGTTCTATTTTCCAGTGCCTCCGTTTGCGTAACAGCTCACGGATTTTAGCAAATAGTTTCGACCTTGATTTTATACTCGGGCGAATATTCGTATATCTCCCTTTATTCCATATAAATTTGGAACGGACTATCCTGAATTCAAACCCAAGAAAATGTAAACTCCTTTTGCTGATGTGGAGTATGGATGTCTTTTCTTTATTGATTTTAAGACCCATACGGTTCATCAGCGATTCCAGATAACTAAGTATCTCTCTGCTGTAATAGTAATTTCCCATTAGCACAAAATCATCTGCATAGGAATTGTCATAAAATAACATGGTTATATTGAATTTTTACTTATCTTTGTAAAGTTATCAAACTTTATGGAAAATGAAATTTCAGAGAGATTCAGTCTTCTCAAGCCCTTTTTAAATGAAAAATCAATCCGCTTATTTGGTGCGGCAGAAGCCAAAGTTCTTAAACATGGCGGCATACAAGCGGTTTCGGAGCAAACGGGATTGTCGCGGACAACAATATCAAAAGGAATACAAGAGCTGAAAAATTCAAATGAAATTCCTGTTTTAAGAATAAGAAGAAAAGGTGGTGGCAGAAAGACAATGGCAGAAAAAGAGCCACAAATAGGAAGTGCCCTTACCAAACTGATAGAACCCGCATTACGTGGCGAACCTGATTCACCTTTATTATGGACAAGTAAAAGCCTTCGGAAATTATCGGCAGAACTTAAAACGCAAGGGTTTAATGTAAGTCATAATTATATTGGTGAATTACTCAAAGAAAAGGGGTTTAGTTTACAAGCCAACAGAAAAACAGATGAAGGAAAAAGTCATCCTGACCGTAATGCTCAATTTGAACATATACATGAAACGATAAAAACATATCAATCTGAATGTCAGCCTGTAATATCCGTAGATGCTAAAAAGAAGGAACTTGTTGGTAATTTTAAAAACGCAGGGAAAGAATTATGTCGCAAAAAAGAACCTGAAAAAGTAAAAGTGTATGATTTTCCAAGCGATGCCGAGGGGAAAGCGATTCCTTACGGAGTGTATGACATCACAAATAATAAAGGTTGGGTAAGTGTTGGAATAGACCATGATACATCTGAATTTGCGGCAAATACAATTAAAACATGGTGGACAAAAATGGGTAAGTCATATTATCCAAATGCACAAAAACTTTTAATCACTGCGGATGGTGGCGGTAGTAATAGTTCACGTAGTCGCTTGTGGAAAAAAGAATTACAAAAATTGTCAAATGAAACAGGCTTGCAATTAGAGGTTTGTCATTTTCCGCCGGCTACAAGTAAATGGAATAAAATAGAACATCGTTTATTTTCCTATATCGCACAAAATTGGCGAGGTAAACCATTGCTGAGTTATGAAATAATTGTAAGCCTAATTGGCTCTACAACAACTACTAAAGGATTAAAGGTGAATTGTGAATTGAATAAAAATAAATATAAAACTGGTATAAAAGTAACAGATAAAGAAATGAAAAATATCAACTTAAAGAAAAATAATTTTCATGGTGAGTGGAATTACATAATCAGCACAAATAGCACAAATAAATAACCATGTTAATTAATTACAGTCCCATAGCGAACTATACGAATGTTGGCTTTGGCAAATTTACCTTTCGGATTATTTACTATCCGGTCAAAAGCATGTAAGGAAATATTGGACAACAATGGAGAAATTACTCCCCCTTGTGGTGTTCCTGCTGTTGTTTTTATCAATTCGCCATTGCGTAATTGTTTTGGTGCAGTTAACCATTGCCCGATAATGTCCAGAATACTTTTATCTGCGATGCGTTCTTTCAGCATGACAAAGAGTTTGTTGTGGGGGATTGTATCGAAATATTTCGACAAATCAGCATCATAAATAAATTGATGTCCATCATACAAATTCTTCTTTATCTGCTTAACCGCATCTTTTGCCCCACGTTTGGGTCGAAACCCGTAAGATGTATCGATGAAATCGGCTTCCCATAATGGTTCTATAAGCATCTTTACAGCCATCTGGACAACTCTGTCTTTAATGGTCGGGATACCTAACATCCGAAATTCACCTTTCTTTTCTTTTGGGATTTCAACATTCCGTACCGGGGAGCATTGATAGGTATTGGTGCGCAGTTCGGTTTGTATTTCGGTTAGGAATTTATGTACTCCATATTTCTCTATATCCGAAAATTTCACCTTATCAACACCTGTTCCTTTTGAGTAATTCTGTTTTACTCTACGCCAGGATTCTACAAGCACATAGTCCAGACACATTTTGTCTTTCAAACTATAAGCTTTGAATTCCTTCTCTTGCTTGGCTCTAATGTATAGCTTCCTTTGAAACACACGAACTTGTTCATCTGTCATTGCTGACGATGGACTTACTAATAGATTTTCATCAATATAGGTCGTTCTGTCTTTCATATTAGCTTCTCTAAAGTAAAGCCCCTTTCCTAACCAAAGGTTTTGTTGTCCTTTGGGTCAAACAGTACTATGGGCTTCTCCGACTTCTCTTGTTTCCTTCCCGAATTTCGCTATGCTTATATCGGGTTGTTTAGGATTGCCACTGCCTTAAAACAAGAGACCTCCCACGTTCCGTGTTAATCCATCTATAATCACGCCACCCCTATGACTCCGGTAGTTTACTAAATTTCATACGACTGTTATCCATTTAGTATGGCAGGGTTCGAGACCGTCAAAACTCTCCCCAATTCTACTGGTACACTTATCGAAGCTACTGCGGGTTTACGCTTTCGCATTACGGCTTGATTATTTGAAAGAACGAAGCTTCAGCATCCTCCTCACGGAGTTATCTGTTCGCTTTTCTTCAGGGTGAACAGTCAATTGCCCTGACAGGATTTGCACCTGCTGGATTAACTCAGCATCGTGGCACACCAACGGTTTGAATATGCGTAGTAGCGGACTTTAAAAGCAATAACTTTCAGTCTATTACTAAACTTTGTTCAAAGATACAAACTTTAAATTTAGCACAAAACCCGCTATTACGTTTATACTTTGTTCTCTGCTGGCTTTTAATCTTTTCATCCTGCTTGTAGCGTTGGCAAAGACATACTCTTTTGCATTTTTGCTGATGTGATGGGTTTAGCGAATGCAAATGTGTATGGCTTTATGCGTTGGCTATTCCTGTTTTTCATCCAATTGAACCCATTTTGAGCCAATTATGAACCAATTGAGCCAATTATGAGCCAATTAATTTATAAATAGTTCCTGCGCCAACTTCTCCTTTTCTTTCAAGTAATTTGAATCTCTCTACTAATTCCATTAAATCCCTTGTGGCTGTTGCTTTAGAAACATTATACAATTTTTGATATTCTTTATTTGATACTTTTTTATTGTCTTTTACATACATTACAACCTTAAGTTGTCTATCATTAAGTTCAAATTGTTTTAAATATTCTTCATTAAAAATATCTTTTTTGAATGTTACCCAAAAATCAGATGCTTTGTAATGAAATGTAGGACTTGGTAAACCAGATTCTTTGCAACGACTAATAATTTTTGTAATGCCACGTCCCCACGATTCTATATAACCACTTCTAAAAAAAGCATTGGCAATATCGGGATTGTAAGGCTGTGATGGATGCTTTTTTATCAAATTTTCTATTGTCCAATTTTCGGGAAGTTGTCCACTGTTCCAAATCATTAGTTTGTCTTTATAGACGCTTATTTGAATAGGAAAACCGCTTGAATAATCTTTGTGCGAAATGGCATTTAACAAAGCTTCTCTAATGGCTTCTTTTGGATATTCGTAGGTTTCTATACGGTGGATTCCTTCGTAAGTAATCAGTGCTTTTATGTATTTTGTAAAGAGTAAATCTATTGTTTTTTCTATTTGATTAAACAGATTTCCGTGTATTTCATCTTGATACATAAGTTCGGCATCTGATTCAAAAAAACCGATTTTAATGTAAGCTCCTGTTACAAAATTCTCTGGTTTTGGATGAAATAATAAGATACTTGCACGTTTTAAATAGTCGTTTTCTTTGAGTTGTAAATTTTCAATTAAAAGTTCGTTACTATCGTTTAAAACAGCTTCTTCTATTCGTTTGTTTTTTAAGGCACGTTTTCTAAAAAAATCAAAAGTTTCATTATCTAAATCTGCTACAGAAACATTAGGAACGGGTACGCCATCCCATTTTTTACCTTTCTTACGAAGCATAAATTTATCTAATGCGGCACCTTTTAACTCTTGTTTGGTACTTCCGCTACGGTAATGGTATTGCCCTTTGTAATTTACAGGATAAGGATAATCTTCAACGCTAATTTCGAGATAATCGCCTTGTGCTGTGTTGTGTAGGTTTACATCAACAATTACGCCCAAAATATCTTTTGTTTTGTTGGGAATATCTTCCAGTAATTTTTTGGCATTAACAATACCCACAACATTACCTTTATCATCTTTGCCGATAAATATTGTACCGCCTTTGGCATTGGCAAAACCGCATATCCATTTTAGATATTCGTCTCTCCAGCTTTCTTTGTATTCGATGTTTTGTGATTCGGGCATGGTTATTTATAGTTTTAAAAAAATCTTAATCAACTCCGTAGTGTATTTTTTTTGTATTAATTGTTTTGATGCTTATCCATAATTCATTAGTTTGACTATCCCATAAAGTGTTTTGTGCTTTTTTTGATTAAATCATATGTTAAAACTGACTCACCATTTAATCTTTTATTGTTTATAAAAGGATTGATATCAGAAAGATGTAACCGGAAAATAACAATGTCTTAAAATCGGCAATTAAGGATGTCTTGTTTTCGGAAAATAAGAATGCACTACTTTCGGAAAATAAGGATGTATGATCTTTAATAATATTTGTTTGGCCCGCGGGCCAAACAAATATTATTAACAAGTTAAAATTTACGTTTTATCGGATAAGAATTTAAACACTTACCGATATGACAAAAAAAGACTTTAACAATTGGATTATGTATCATGAAATTCACAAATTTGCAAGGTTAGGTTTTAGCGACACTAAAATTGCCCAATATCTGGAAATAGATTCCAGGACAATAAGGAAGTATTTAAATATGGACGAAGAAAGGTATGAACAATATCTGCTTCGTTTAAGTCAACGTAAGAAGATTTTATCTGATTACGAAGACTTTGTAAAAGGTAAATTATCTTTATTTGAAGATACTTCTGCAGCCCAGATTCATGATTGGTTAAAAGAATCACATGTAGATTTTCCGGAAATCTCCCCTCGTACTGTATATAACTTTGTGATGTATGTGCGTCAAAAGCACAATATTCCTTTTGTACGTGTAAGCAGAGAATACTTCCCCATAGAAGAGCTTCCTTACGGAGAACAGTCCCAGGTTGATTTTGGGGAGTATAATATGCGTTTGTCGAATAGCAAAAGAAAAAAAGTACGATTCTTTGCCATGGTTCTCTCCCGCAGTAGGATGAAATACATTTGGTTTTTGGACAAACCATTTACAGCAGAAACTGTTGCTCAGGCTCATGAGAATGCATTTAAATTCTTTGGTGGCATACCAAATACTATAGTCTATGATCAGGATCGAACGATGGTTGTTGATGAAAACCTGGGCGATGTAATTCTTACAGCGACATTTAAACGCTATACAAAATCAAGAAGTTTTAAACTGCATTTTTGCAGAAAAGCAGATCCTGAAAGTAAAGGCAAGGTTGAGAATGTGGTTCAATATGTAAAGAAGAACTTTTTGTATAACAGGCTTTATTCCGATTTAGAAAATCTCAATACAGAAGCCATTGCATGGCTTAGCAGAACAGCCAACTATCTTGAACACAATTACACCAAGAAAAGCCCTGAAAGCGAATTTATGATTGAAAAACAATACCTTAATCCATACACTCCTATGACTATAGAAAAGACTGAAACCAAAACCTATCTTATTAGAAAAGATAATACCATCAATTATAAAGGTAACTTCTATACCGTCCCAATGGGAACTTATAAAGGAAAAGAGTTATGGTCTATTGTCAAAAGGAAGGACAATACAATTGAAATATATTCTCTTACCAATGAATTAATATGCACACACAATTTTTGCTCTCTCAAAGGAGAAACCATCAGGAACACTCATCATAAAAGGGATACATCTAAAAGCCTTGATAAGATGATGATACAAACAGCTGACTATTTTACTACTCCATGTATAGCAATGGATTATCTGCATCAGATCAAGAAAAAATACCCCAGGTATACTCGTGATCATTTACAGGTTATTCTAAAAGCAATATCAGGAGTGGATAAAAAAACAGCAGATAAAACTTTAGATTTTTGTTTGAGGAACAAAGTCTTCAACGGACATGAATGGGAACAAGTATTACATGTTTTTATGTATGATACACTACAACCGGAACCTATAAGTGAGATAAAACTTTTAAATAAAAGCAATCTTGAAAAAGCTGGACAAAAAGAATTACAATTCTATCTGTTGCTGTTGCTTTTCCTTTTGTTTCTCCCCAAATTTTGGTTGTTTTATTTGATTCTCGAAAATAATCTGAAAAGATCCAAATATTTTTAAAAATTTTATTTTCCTTAACCATCATTGCAAATTCTCTTGCTAAAGGAATAACACTATTTTGTGATTTTGCAACATCTCCAATTACAAAAACCGCCACTCCATTTGGTTTCATCATTTCTTTAAATTCCATTACAGTTTGTTTTGAGAATTTAACCCATTGATTTATATTCAAATCATCATCTAATCTTTCTGAAGTCTCAATTGGGTCTGAATTTAAGAACCATGAACGAATCCAATTTTGCTTAGCATAATTAATAATGCCCAAATATGGTGGTGAAGTTAGTAATAAATCAACTTTTTTGTGATATTTCTTAAATTTTAATGATTTTGAAATTTCTTTTGCATCAGTTTCTGAAATAGTTGATTCGGTTAATGGTGATTCATGTTTTTCAAATGTTCTATTAGTTTTTTCTTTTAATATTGAGAAAACGTCTCTATAAACCCTGTTAAGTTCTTTTGTTTGAACGAATCGCCTAACATATTCTGGTGACATGCTAAAGGTGTTAGGCATACTAATAGATAAATAACCAGATGTTCCATCTTTTCTTTCTCCACCATGCATTATACCTAAAAGTGCACCAATCAAGAATATGTCTAATTTATCATTTGAGTCTAACAAAACATCTTTTAAATAACAGAGCTGAGCCAAAGTCCTATGATGAAAAATCAAATGTATTTCATCAGATTGTGCTTGAGCTTCTGGAAAAAAGAGAGCGTAATCATACTCATTCTCTAATTCTTCTATGCGATTTAAAATATCTTCTTTTTTAAGAAAACTACTTTTTGCATTACTTAATGCTAAAGCTATTGGATTTAAATCAGAACCTATTGACTTTCTTTTTAATAATCTACTTTCTAAAATGGTGGTTCCACGACCAGAAAATGGATCAAAAACCAAATCATTTTTATCTGTTGTAAAGTATCTAATGAAATAATTTGCTAATGAAGGTGGAAATGCCCCTAAATATGAACATAATGAATGTAAAGAATCTGAATTTCTTTTATTATTCCACGGTGTTGTCCAAATATCTTTTTTATTTTTGCTATTCATCTTTATCGACACTTCCTATAATAATCATTTCGAAAAATTCATTTATCATTCCACAAATTGTTTCACTTGCAGTTCTTAATTCAGATTCTTTAATTTTTTGATATGATTCAGAATTTATTTGCTCATCACTTGTAAGGATTTTTTCTGGACTATTTTTGTCAAGCACAAATGCATAAAAAGAGATATGTTCAAGGTATTTGTTTTTTATATTCTGAACAGCTGTTTCATTTTTTCTTTGTGCTCTTGCAATAATTTTATTTAAATTTTTATTTTCTTCTGACACAAAAATTGTAACTTCATCTTGGCTATTTTCAACACCAGCTACGCTGTATTCATTCCAATGATTTTCTATGAAATATAAGTGGTCTTTATCAATAAAATCAATTCTAATGTTGGGCGATTTGTTTTTTCCATCTTTATCAGTGCCAGAAGTTTCAGGGCTTTCAACGATTTGAACATCTATAGAAGAACTGAGAGATTTTTGTCCAGGTGGTCTTAATTCAAGAGTGATTTCACCTATTTCTCCAATATCAGTATCTTCATTTGTCTTAAAATACGCAATACCATAACCATTGTTAACCCTTGCTGTTCCTGTAAATGAACCTATTGATTGTGGTTCAATAAAAGCAACGAAAGTTTCTGTTTTTGCAAAATAATTTGGATGTGCATCAGTTTTAAACTTTATTGAGAAAGATTTGTTTGAATAAATTTCTTTTGGGGATTTAGTTGTAATTTCAAAAAATGTTGGTGGGTCTTCAAATGGAATTTCCTGTAATTTTGTAGTTGGTGAACTTTCACCAATAGAAGATGTAGTCACAGATGAGCCACTTCCAGAACTTTTTAAGAATGTATTTATTCGTCTTGCTAATCGTTTTTTTAAGCTATTAAGAACTTGTGTGTCGTCTTTTGTAAAGTATCTTTGTTTTCTATCTCTATCAAGTCTTTTGAGTTCATCATCTTCATTTAAAGTATCAATAGCGAGTTTTGTTAATTCAGCAAGAATTGAAGTGTCTCGAAGAGATTCCCTTGTACTACTAAAAAGTTGTCTTTTTGAATCATTATCTAAATGGTCAGCTTCTATTTGGACAATAATATATCTATCTAAAAAAGGTAGTCTCAAATCTTTTTTTATCAATCTGTTACCTAAAGTTCCTTGTTTTTGTCCATTAAAAGTTATGATGATTGGGTTAGAGATACTTGCATAATGCTTAATACGATTTCGAGGGTCTTCACCTAATGTGTTTAAAACCCACCAATATATTGTTACATTTCCATTTTTGAAAGAAAGATTTGCATGATTGCGATATTCTAAGTTGTCTGTATAAGTTAGAAGTGTTACCAGAAACTAAAAGTACACAACTTTCACCGATGTTTATTTATATCTAAAATGCTCATGTTTAGTACTTCGCCCGCCATAAACTATATACATTGTTATCTCTTTTTGTAAGAAATAACGAAAGTAATCATCTGCATTATTGTAAAGAGGGTCCTCGTCGTTTAGAAATCGGATAAAGAAACTGGTGTCTAATAAAACTGAACTATGCTTCATATCCTCCTCTTATTTCGTTAAGCCAAGTGTCTGGATTGATATTGCTAAGCCATGAGTTTTTTGCTTTATCTCTCAGAGCCTTTAAGTAGTTCTCATCATACTTTGGCTGGTAATCAACTAATTCAATAAATCTTAATGTTGATGTGTCAATTTCTCCAGTTTCAGAATACTGTTTTCCCTTTGCTCTAATTCCCATGGTTTTGTAGAGCATGTTTTCATCATATTGTTCAAGAAAACTAATTGGAGTTTGAATTCTAACAGTCCCTATTTCTTCAGCGAAGACATGAATATTTGCTTTGTCTTTTCCTCCTGCATTTGTAACTTTACCATAAAAATAAAATTCAGCATCAGCCCAAATGGATTCGGTTCTATAAAATTGTGTTGTTCTATCTAGTCTAATTTCGTTTGATTGTTCCAGAGAGGTTTTAATGTTGAAAGTATAATTTCGCTTTTTTGCAATATCTTGAATGTTTTCTATTGCTTTTGCTGTTCCAATATCTAGAAAGTCAATGTTTTGAACATTACTAACTTGACCAATTATAGCATTAAATCCAATAATGTATTGAATTGAGGTTTTCAATAAATGTTTAACGGAACCCTGTTCAATGTTATAACTAATAATTGGTCTATTTCGTTTGTCTCCAGAGAACAATAAGTTTTCTGCGTTTTCCAAAATTGAAATAATTTCCTTAATATCATAATTGTCAGGAGATAAGTCTAGGTTACCTTTTGATCCTGAGATTCTAATTTCTATTGTTCCAATTTTTTCCACACCACAAATGTAATAATAATTTCATTCTTGAACTGTTCATGTATGACTATCTGGGCTTTTTTTCAGCATGACCGGTAACGGTTTGGCTATGCGTAGTGTTGGATTCCGAAGCACTTCACTTTCATTTTACTACTAAATTTCTTTACTTTCATAATTGTTCAATTTACGATAAAACCCGCATTACGTATGAGCGTTTGTTGGCGGTATGTGCTTTATTCAGACAGTTTCTTTTTGTCTTGGCTTTACCTTTGTTCTTTTGTTCTTATTTCTCTTGAAATATTCACTTAACTTTCTTTCCTCTTCCTTTGTCAATGGTTCTTGTCCGCCGATAAAGTCAACGTCTAATTCTTTTTTATTTATTTTTGTTTTCATAACTATAAATTTGAATAATACCTGTTAACAAGTTTTAAAGCAGCATTAGTGTTTAGTATCATTAGTCTACCTCCAAAATGAACAGCACCCAGAGTTTTAACATAATGAGCAATAAGTTGTGTTTTAGATATAAATGCAATATTTCCTTCGTGTCCTCTTTGGAAAGAAAGTTTACAAGCGAAGGCAACTAAATTCCCAGGAACTCCTGAATATATCTTCTCTTTCCCTTTGTTGAATGGAGCACTTTCTACAAGGTGCATATACACATGGTCGAATTTAACTTCTAAACTGATAAGTCCTTGTATAATACTTTGATTATTAACAATAGTCAGTTTAAACACATCTCGTTCAGGGAAGCCAAGTTCTTGCTTCCAGTTAAATAACCATCCTTTTTTCTTTGTTACGGATTTTAAGTCTGATTTTGTTATTCTTGAAATTGTAGTTTGAAAATTGTCATTGGAAATGATATTTCTAATCGAATTAGTCAGTTCATCAATTTCAAAATCCAGTCCGGTATTTTCTTGTTCAAGCATTTAACAAAGATACTGAAATTCTATGAATTGTTCAAGTTTGAGTTGGTTTTTTGAGCATTACCGCCAACGGTTTGGCTATGCGTAGTTTGGGATTTTGAAACGATTAATTTTCAATTTACCACTAATTTTATTTAACGCTATAAGCCTTAATATTAGCAGGTTACCCAAATTACGTATAGCCTTTGTTAGGCACTGGCATTCAATCATTTCCGTATATTTATCTTTCAAGTTTACTACAATTTTCATTTTCTCAGTGCGTTGGCAAGACATACTCTTTTGCAATTTTTGGTCAAGCGTTGGCTCGTGTGAATTGCAAATGTGTATGGCTTTTGGGTTGGCTATTCCAAGTATTTTTTCAATATCAACTCTTTTTTATTCGGTATCAATTCAATTTCTTTTTCTAAGGCACTTATTTTATGTCCTATTTTTTCTATTTGAGAAACTATTTTTTTCTGTTCAGGAATTGAGGGAACAGGAATTTTAAATTCTTCTAATTGAATTTTTGTAATAGCTTCCCTTGTAGCACTTGCTTGTGCCATTACAAGTAATTCAGCTTTGATTTTTGGACTTATCAAAATATTATGAAGATAAACTGGACTTACCTTTTCGTTTGCTCTAATAATTGAAACGTGTTGATTTACTCGTGCAGGTAAATAGTCTATTTCAATAATACAACATCTACAAACAGAAGCTCCTGTGATATTAAATAAAACATCATTTTCTTTAACTGTAACATTATCTAATTTTTCAGCTTGGATTTCGTCTATAAAAACCAATCCCTTTTTCAACATTCCTTTGTCATAAATATTTTGACTTCTGATAAGATTAATACCTTCACTTTTATAAGCTGATTCTCCACCTCTTGGAGTAGCACCACTTCCGATTTTAGATGTAACATTTTCTAATCTAATTAAAGAACCATTTGAAGAACTTATAATATTTGTTATTTCAGTTCTTAACTCATTAATTTTTTCAACAGATTTAAGTTCTACCTGTTCTATTTTTTCTATTTCAGAAAGTATTTTTTCTTGTGTTTTTAATGGAGGAAGTGGAATTTTGAAATCTTTTATTTTTTCAGCATTCAAATTTGGTTGAGTAACTGCAATACTATATGCTTCAACTTGATTCCAATACATTTTTGTCTTAGTGAAATTGAACAAATATTGAGGTAATATTCTTTTTGCATTTACAGTTATACGAATTAAGTATGAAGCAAAAATCATTTGTTCATATTTTCCTGTTCTGTATATGGCTGATTTACCTACACTTCCACTTCTCGCAATAACAATATCTTCATCATTTAATAAAAATTGTTGTTTTATTTCCTTTTTAGGATTAATGAATACAGGTTGATTGTCTAATTTTATTGTTCCATTATCATTTAGGTCTGTAATTCTTAGATACCTAACTTCGCCATTATTTGTTGCTTTATCTGTGAACCCATATTGAGTTTTAGCTACTTGACCTATTTTTACAACATCCCACTTACTTTCAATTTTTACTTTTTTTTTAGCTGAAAGAGAGATGTCCTTTTCAAAACTTATTCTATTAAAAGTAAGCATATCAACTAAGTTTAAATATGATATGTTTTTTTGTAAATTTTCAGGTATTTCTAAATCAAAATGGTTTTCAGAAAATGCTTTATAAATGTATGTGCTTGCTTTTTCAGGATTATCTAAAACATTTTCATCATACAATTTGGTACAATCATCAATTGTTTTTCCTCTTTCCATTGAGTGAATTCCTTCACTTCCTCTACGGTCACTAAAATCGTAACCTAAAAATCGTTTTTCTTCTTTTTTATCGCCTGTTTTTACTAAAACTATTTTTTGAGGATATGCAATAATAAAATACAGTAATTTATCCTGTTCTAAATCTAAAATGGAGTTCCATTTATCTTGGTCATTTTTAGATTTTATCTTTTTTTGATACTCTTGATAAATATCGTGTTTTTTAATGTTTTCATTTGGTGATTTTTGTATTAAGGTTTTATAATCATCAAATAATATGTTTCCCCAAACGTGAGATAAATACTTACTAACAGGACTTTCAATCTTATTAATAGTAATATCTTGTAGATTCGTGAATATCTTATTTACAGATGCTTGAATATTTACCCAATCTGCATTATTTCTACGTCTTAGAAATAAAGTAACCGTTTTTACATCTGTAGCCATAAAAGTATTTGCTCCCATCTCTGTAATTGCAAGAATCTCAAAATACTTCAAGATAATTTCCCTTGTATCAGTATAAATTCCTATTTTATTCAGAATAGTATTTGGCAAAATAATACCTGCTACACCACCATCTTTTAATAATTGCTTTGTACGTTCTATGAATAAACTTTCTATTTCTTTACTCTGGTCGGTTAATCTGTTATATAAATCAAATCCTTTATTTGCTACCTCATCATTCATTAAACCTTTAAATGCTGAAACAGAATAAGGTGGGTTTGAAATGATAATATCAAATTGCTTATTGTCTTGCGGATAGGTTTTGTCTGTTTCAGTAAGTAGGTCTTTAAATTCCGTAGAAGTCTCAAAATCGCCCAAACCATCTCCGTGAATTACTTTAGCTAAACCATCTCCGTGCAAATAGCAACTTACTTTAGCCGTTTTTACTAAACGGTAATCTTTTTCAATTCCATAAACGTAATCTTCTGCCCAATCAAATTGGTCTCTTTGCCAACTGTCTAATGCTTTTCTTGTACTCGGAATATAATCTTTAGGATTTATTTTATCAATGTACTTTTGCACTTCTTCCATTGATTCCGTAATAAAATGCCCGCTTCCTGTCGCATAATCAATTACCGTTGGCAATAAATCTTTTTTGTTTCCTTCCTCAATTTTTTGTTTGGTAATTTCTTGAAATGGTAAACTCTTTATAATAAAACGAGTAATTGGAACAGGAGTAAAAAACTGCCCTGACTCTTGTTTTAATCCAGTAGTTAATAATAATTCGAAGAAATCACTTAAAAATTGTTGTCTGTAATTATATCTAATTTTATATACTTGAAGTAATTCAACTACCTCTTTTACAACTTTTGCATTTTCTTGAAATGAATCATCATCGTAAACTTCTTTTATTGCAAATTCATTATTCTTTTTAAGACGTATTTCGGTTAAAATGTCTTTAAATTGTTCTTTGTATTTGTCATCTACCTGCTGAAATCGTTTGTCAAATTCTTTATCGCTAACATCTGTAACTTTCTTTTCTAACAATTCAAGCATTCCTCTATTGTAAAGGTCTGTCATTCGTTTTTGAAAAGAAATATGATTGTCTTCTCCTTCTAACCATTGAAAATGAAGTTGCTCATCATCATTTCTATCTTCATCAACAATTTTACATAAAAATAGAGTGAATATTTTATTAAAGGCATTGGGTTTGTCTGAAACAACATTGTGTCTTAAGATTTCCAGAAAACGATTGAATATAAAACTACTGTCTTCCTGTTTTAAAACTTTTAAGTCTTTTTTAGTTAATGCTTTACTTTGAAATTCATAAGCTGATGCCCAACTATCAAAAATTCCGTTTGCTTTTGGTAATTTATTCCATCTTTCAAAAAAGTCCTTTACGTTTGCTGTTTGTCGGTAGTCTTCTTCAATCTTTACAATTTCATTTCTGTATTTGATTTCTTTTCCATCTAATTCAGAAGCATACAACATTATTACCTCTGCATCTTTATCTTGTTGGAAATAAGTAAAAAGTTGTCCTCCGTTTTTTTCTAAGTTTTTAAATTCTTTGTCAAATTCAGTTCCCCAAGTTTTACATTCTACCATTAAATAGGCAGAACCATTATCGCGAGTAACCAATATATCTAATCGTCCACTTGTTCCGTGTCCTGTTTTCCAAGTTTTTTCTAATGTAATGTTTTGAGGTTGGTATCCTTTTTCAAGTAATCTATCTACACATTCTACTACAACCCAATTTTCAGCGTGAGAAAAGTTTTGAGTAGTTTTACTTTCTGCCTTTATTTTCTTTCCAAAGGCAAATTTTTCTTTATCAAAATTTATTTCAATAATGTAATCACTACATTTAGAATATTTTTTTTGAAATATTCCAGTAGTATTTTCTTTAGGTGTAAATCCTAATTTTTGTATGAGTTTTTTGTAGTCCATAGTTTATTAGAATTTAATTTTTCCTTGTTTTATATTCTTATTTCGAATATATTTTGATTGGCTTTCAGCTACTGAGAACACTTTCTCAGAACAATCATATTGATAAGCTTCTTTTGCAAATTTGTCTGCAAAATAAAGGTCTTTTAGTACAGTGTAATCTATTTCAAAAAGTTTAGCAAGTAGTTCTAATTTTAAAACAGATAACTTCTTTCGGTCATTTTCAATTCCACTAATAGCAGGGGTATTGATTTTAATCAAAGCCCCAAATTCGGTTTGACTCCAACCTTTTTTTTCTCGCTCTGTTTTTATGAATTTTCCAAAACTTCCCATTATATAGTATTACTTATTTCTGTTTTATCTATTTTGGGTAAAAATAATTCTTTTTCTTTGGCTATGCAACTTATTTTTGACTAAATAAATTATTCCGTTTTGTTTCGAGTAGTGGTGGGGTGTTTTACTCTTTTGTTTTTTTAGGATTGGATTTGTGCGATGGCAAAAAAACAAATGTGTAAAATGTGCGTGAGCTTTTCATTTAAATATTTTCTTTTAGCAAATTTGTCATTCTGTTTCGTTTCTCCTGCTTGTGCCTAACTACCATATATCCACAACCCACTTGCACATATCTCCATTATACCCATAATGCTGTACTTTGTAAGTACTTGAAAATTAACGGCGTGGATATTTTGGGCTTTCGGTGCAAAGTTTTTAGTTGTGTATATACAATTGTAAAAATACATTTTTTTAAAATAATAAGTTGCGTTTGTTACAGATTAATTTGAAAACCCGGAGCGATGGAATAATGGAGTATTGTGTGGTAAATAAAGTAATACCCCAAAACCAAATTTGAAAGCATTAAACATGTTTTCATTATTTTTACCGGCTTATTATCGAAAAATGAATTTCGAAAGTAAAACCGTACTCAAAGGAACTATTGCCATAAGCATCTCGGCAATACTTTGGGGATTTGATGGAGTTGTACTTACACCGAGACTTTATAACCTTGATGTTGTTTATGTTGTATTTATGCTTCATTTAATTCCTTTTATCATAATAGACTTTATAACAATTAAAATCGTATGGCATTATTTATCTTTTTCCGTTTCCCTGCGTTATCCGTATGGATGCCTTGGGAACCAAAAAAATCTTAAATCCTGCCTATATACAACTTCAATCATTATAAAGTCTAATGAACTTATTCCTTTTTAAACAATACAAGCAATTAAAACTATTTGTAAGACAGGATTCACCACAGTAATCTTGTTTATATACCTGATTATTTTCGGGAAATATATTGAGTTTCAACAAACTACTCCGACAAACTGGCTGTACTTTATTATTATTGGGTTAACAACCGGATCAGGGGCCATATTTATCTATTACTACGGCTTAAAAAGAGTTAAAGCCATTATTGCTACCATCAGCGAACTTCTTTTTTCCCATATCGGCCATATTCTTCGACTATATCATTAACGATTCAATACTCTCTCCAATTCAATTAGTAAGTGCAGCTATTATGGTATTTGCCATAATCAGATTAAATTCATAAATGTTTTATTTGATTTATTCATAAAAATCAGTATTTTTATTCAATAATTATTATTCAATTAAAATTGACGAATTATGTCTGATGATATTAAATTAGTTTATACAGGATCGAGGGTTGAGGGCATGTTTTTGAGGGAAATGCTTGAAGAAAATGAGATTGTAGTTATTTATAGAGATACTTTAAGTTCGAGTGTTCAGGCCGGTTGGGCTGATGGGGCTCCTGAAGATGCGGTAAGACTTTTTGTAGCGCCATCCAATTTCGAAAAAGCAAAACAAATTTTAGAAGAGTATTTTAGAAACAGAAATAATAAAAGTTAATTTACAAGCCTTCTTTTATTAAAATTACCGAATGAAGATATATTCAAATAGAATAGATTTAACTTTTTATATAAAAATTTCGCTCGCCTTTTTGATTTTTCTATTTAGTTATTTATCAGCTACCTCACAGAAAAGAATTCCTGATGACTATTGCATTTCAATAAATGAAATGAAGTTGTTTAAAAGCATTAACGATTTAAGGGCTGATTATGATAAAACACAACTAAAGCTATCTTCCTCTTTATCTTATGTAGCAAATCTTCATGTTAATGATCTTATAAATAACCATCCCGACACAAGTATTTGCAGTCTCTCAAGCTGGTCGGACAAAGGTAACTGGACACCCTGTTGCTATAATTCGTACGTTTTAGATGAGGATTGTATGTGGGGCAAACCCAAAGAGCTTACTTCCTACCCTTACCGGGCTTATGAATTGGTAACCTATTTTGAGGATGAGTTTACCAACGACTCAATTATTAAAATATGGTCGGGTACAAGGCAGGTTATTGATATGATATTAACCCGTGGGAAATATGCGCAGAAGAAATGGGTATGTATGGGAGTTGGAATAAATGAAAATTACATCTCGGTATGGTTCGGACAACGGGCTGACAAGACCAGTGTTCCTGCGGTATGCGATACAACTTTTAAAGCAAATGAAACTGACACAACCGCAGCATCCGTTTATTCTGAAAGCTATTTTTACCTGATTTATGGCAGTTTCGAAAATATTACAGATGCCAGGGAGGCATTAAAGAAATATAAAAAGAACAGTTTCCCTGAAGCAGGTATTTTATCAAAAAACAATCTGAACAGGATATATCTTGGTAAATTTGATAGTTTAAAAGCGGCTATGCATGCTAAGCAAAATCTGCCATATACATACAGAGAAGCATGGATACTGAAAGACTAACAATATGGATATGAATGAGAATTATAAATTGATTGAAGTAACAAATAAGAAATTGGTCAGAGAATTTCTTAGGATGCCTGTTGATTTATACAAAGAAGATAAAAATTGGATTCGGCCACTTGATGAAGATATAGAAAAAATATTTGATCCTAAAAAGAATAAATACTTTAGGAAAGGTGATGCGATCAGATGGATATTATACAACGAGCAAGAGAAATCAATTGGCAGGATAGCCGCATTTTATACTAAACAAAAGAATAAAAACAAACAAGCGACAGGCGGAGTTGGCTTTTTCGATTGCATAAATAATCAGCAAGCATCTGATATAATGTTTAATGCATCAAAAAAATGGCTTCAAGATAAAAATATAGAAGTGATGGACGGTCCCATCAATTTTGGATCGCGGGAAACATTTTGGGGATGTTTGAAAGATGGCTTTTATGAGCCTAATTATAATATGCCATACAATTTCGGGTATTATAATGAGCTGTTTGAAAATTATGGATTTAAAAATTATTTTAACCAATTTACATTTCATATTGAATTGATACCGGGTAACATGGATCCGGTTATTTATGAAAAAGGAAAAAAAATAAGAGAAAATGACAAGTATACTTTTAAAAATATTGAATTATCAAACATTAGTAAATACTCAGGGGACTTTGTTACGATTTTTAATGAAGCCTGGGCAAATTTTCCCGGTGTAAAACCATTGAGAAAAGAACAGGCTGCTAAGATGTTTAATAAAATGAAATTTATCCTCGACCCGAGAATTATGATTTTCGCATATTATGAGGAACGGCCCATTGGGTTTTTCGTGATGATACCGGATATATATCAGGTTACTAAGCATTTTAACGGTAAATTTCATTTAATAAATAAGATGAGGTTGCTATATAACATGAAAATAAGAAAAGTCTCCTCAAAAATTATAGGACTCATTTTTGGTGTAGTTCCCGATTTTCAAAATAAAGGTATAGCAGATGGTATGATTTTACATTTTGAAGACATCGTTAAGAAACCCGGTTTCAGGTACACAGATTTAGAAATGAACTGGATTGGTGACTTTAATCCTACCATGATTAAATTGGTGGAATATATTGGTGGAAAAGCACATAAAACACATATAACTTATCGTTATTTATTTGACAGAAACAAAGAATTTAACAGGGCTGAAACCTTATAAATCCTGTCAATGTACTCAGAGGATATTTATTCTTCTTACTTTTAATGCACAAAATATAGCGATGGTCAAAGTAAAAAATGTTCTTTTCATTTTAGCAATTGTTTATTGCTCAGCAGTATTTTCACAGGAAAACGCACCCCCAACTCTCATTATAAACAATGATACAATTGTTATAAAAGCTATTCCAATAACGGAAATCTCCGATAAGACAGAAACTGTTTATAAAGAAATCAAATCAATAAGTACAGAACTTAGTTTTTTTTCAGGATCAAAAATCGATTGATTCATTAATTGAAAGAGGAAATAATTATTTACTGATTGAAACAGAAAGAGTTGGGAAATTAAGGGAATCAATGTCTAAGGCATTGTTACGGAACAAAAAATTAACACTCCCGGATTTGATAAAAAAGTTCGGATAAAATTGAAGATTAATAATGACACTATCCTACATACTTATATTTGCTATCTTGATTGGTGCTGTAATTGTATGGCAATTTCGTCAATCAAAATCCCGTTATCTACGATTATCTAATCAAGTGTTTCCCGAGCTTACGCTAAGTATTCTGATATCAAAAAAGGAGCGGAAGATTAACAAATTAAATGTCAGGATTGAAGCAAAAAAGGATGTAATGATTGAATGCGTTAAATTTGAACTAATATCACCGGAACGAGAATTCAGGTATGTCGAATCGAATAAAATTTCTAAGTCGGTTTCTTTACCTGTCAATATTAAAAGGCATACAACTTTCGATGCAATATTTCCTTACGAGGAATTTAAAATGGCAATTACAAACGAGATGACTATATTAAACTCGTTTAGAATTGTATTAGAAACACAAAATAAAAAAGTATTTAAGTCGCACGAACTTAAACTTGATAAATTCTGGAAAATTTATAAGGCTGATAGTGGTAAATACAATTAAAAAAGGCTAAACCCGGATAACAACAGGATTTAGCCTTTTTATAGTTTAAATTCTTTTCTGTTAGAAGTCTAACAACTCCACTTCAAATACCAGTGTTGAAAATGGAGGTATGCCACCTCTGCCTCGCGGGCCGTATGCAATATGCGATGGTATAACCAAAATAGATTTACCGCCTTTTCTCATCATTGCAATGCCTTCATCCCATCCTGGAATAACCTGGCCTTTTCCAAGCGTAAATTCAAATGGCTTTTCGAGATCAACTGAACTGTCGAATGTGGTACCATCAAGGAATTTGCCTGTATAATGAACTTTAACTTTTTGTCCGTCAGATGGTTTTTTACCTGATCCTTTCTTCTCGCTTATAAAATACAACCCACTCTCGGTAGGTTTTGCATTCGGATAATTTTCTTTCAGATAAGCATCACGAAGCCCAAGCTCTTCACTTTCAAATTTTTTCATCTCAGCTTCTTTTTTTGCATCCAATTCTTCAGGAGACATTACGTCTATTATTTTTAGATGAAAATATATCTCTTTAACCGAGTCCAGTTCAGGGGGAATTGACCTCAAATGAAATAATTTTGTCAGTACTGAATCCGCATTGCAAATAAAAGTAGCACTATCACCTTTATGCATCATCAACATACCTTCGTAGATATCGCCAACATGAACAGATTCAACTATTGGCATCTGCATAGCTTTTGGAAGCTCTCCGCTATCAAACATCACGGTATCCTCGGTTGCATAAATCATTTCAATCTCCACAAAATCACCGATCTTAGGCATTAATGTATCTCCACTTTCAATATGAAATTTGTAGTAAAGTCCTGACTCAGTTTGTTTAAAACCGGGGTATTCCCCTTTTTCCTGACATGATACTAAAAACGCGCCTATTGTAGCGATAACGGTTATGAACAATATTCTTTTCATGATTTAATATTTAAGTTAATTGTATGTTTTCTTTTACTTAAAGGGTGCAAAGGTAATTTTTTATATTAAAATAAAAACAGAAAGTATGACAAGAAATGTAATTACTTCCTCCTTCTCTGTTTAATCAGTATTTTCCTTTTTGGCTACTTCCTCTTTTTTTTCTTCCGGTTTCTCGTCCAATAACACATCAATGGTATTTTCAAGCTTAATAATTTCACTCAAAGCTTCTTCAAAATCAGGGTTTAAAGTTATTGCCATTTTAAAGTCGGTTAAAGCTTCTTTATCATTATTAAGTTTAATATATGTTAGTCCACGCTGGTAATAGGCAATATCCCATTCAGAGTTCATTTCGATCACTTTATCAAAATCTTTGACAGCATCTTCAAAATGACTCAAATTTGAATGAGCAACTCCACGGCTATAAAATGCCTTTATATGATTAGGATTAGCCTCAATAGCTTTGGTGAAATCTTTAATTGCGCTTTCATTCATTCCGAGCTCGGTTTTTGTCTTTCCCCTATTGAAAAAGTCGATCTTATCTTCTATTATAAAAGCATTTTTGCGGCTATTTTCTTTTTTCGTATCCTCTTCATAATCAGTTAATATAGCTTTATTATCAAGTTTATTATATTTAGCATCCAATTCAATCGACTTGTCAAAATCTTTAATAGCTTCTTCATTTAACCCAATTACAGCTTTTGATAAACCGCGATTGTAATAAGCACTATTCTGATCAGGATTTAATTCGATAGCTTTATCATATTCCTTTAATTGCGCTTTTGTAATCTGACAAGTCTCTTTTAGCATTGCCACTTTCATTATAATCCTCGGGATTATGAAGAGTTAATTTATTCATATTAGTTTGCTCATGCATAGTATTTTCCTTTCATTTTACACTTTAGGGTACTGTCCACATAATTAACACAAATTGTTTATAAAAATAACACGCTGAATTGAATTATCATACGATTTGTTGATAAATTTTTTAAGAAAATTTCATTTCATATACAAAAATACACGCAAACATTTGTGTAATTTATTTAATTTCAACAAGTTCTGTGTCATACACAAGGATGCTTCTCGGTGGAATTTTATTATCGTCACCAAGTAATCCATAACCCAGGTGGGCCGGTAAAATAAGTTTAGCTTTATCACCAACATGCATAAAATGGATTGCTTCTTCCAATCCGCTTTCAACATTTCCCTGCCCTATTTTAAAAACTTTTTTACCATCTTTATCGGAAGAATAAATTACATCACCTGTTATTAATCTCAGCGTATAATCCAATACCGCCACTTTTCCTTTTTCAGCTTTTTCACCATTACCTTTTTTGTAAATAAGATATCTTAATCCGCTACCTGTTTCTTCCATTTTCAGGCCATGTCTTCTTATATAATTCTCAATATCTTCATATTCCATCCTGATTAAATACTTATTTGCTTTTTCCAGCGCTTTTGCAGAAGAAACATTTTGCTTCTCTCTTTTTTCATTTTTTTTTGAGTCGCAAGCAAATAGAACAATAAGGATAATGACCAGATATGCTATTTTATTCAACATTCTTATGAATCGTAATTTAAGCTGTAATCAAGTTTATTTTTATATAATGGCAATATCTTTTTAATTTCATCAATTGTTTTTTCAACACTTGTAAATGATTTTCCACCGGCAGCATTCGTATGCCCTCCCCCGTTAAAATGTTTCCTTACCAAGTCATTAACAGAAAAACTACCTTTAGACCTAAAAGACATTCTAATCATTTTTTCTTTCTCTGTCAGAAGAATGGATTGATTGATTTTTTCCATTGATAATGGATAATTCACTATTCCTTCGGTATCACCAACCTGATAGTTGAACTTTTTTAAGTCAGCCTTGGTTAAATAAATTAAAGCGGTATTATATTCTTCCCACACAATCATTCTGTTGTTAATTGCGTACCCAAGTATACGTAAACGGTTTTCTGAAAATGTATCGTAAATTAAACGATGTAATTTTTGAGCATCTACTCCCCGGCTTATCAGGTCAGCTGTTATTTCAAATGTCTCTTTACTATTGCATGAGAAGCTAAAAGAACCGGTATCGGTAACAATTCCTGCAAATAAGCTTTCCGCAATTTCTTTACTAATAAGTTCTTTATCTCCAAATAAGTCAATAAGATTGTAAACGAGTTCTGAAGTGGACGAGGTGTCAACTGTTGATATACAATAATCAAAACTTTCTGTTTCCGGGTCAACGTGATGGTCGATTAATATTCTTTTACCCGGCGAACGTTTTAAAATATCTGCTACACTGCCTGTTCTATGAATTGCATTATAATCTAAACAAAAAATAACTTCAGCCTCTTCTAATAACGACTTTGCTTTAGCTGAATCATTTTCATAAACAATCATGTCCTCACTACCGGGTATCCAGGCTAAAAATTGTGGAAACATATTAGGCACTATAGCATCTACTTTATGTCCTTTTTTAATTAAATAATGAAACATGGCCATTGAAGAACCAATTGCATCACCGTCAGGATTATTATGGGTAGTAATTACAATTTTTCTCTTTTCCGACAAAAGTTTCTTAATCTTATTGATCTGGTTAATCGGGATAATACTCATGCTGATATTAAATTAGTTGACAAATATAAAAAATAATACCTGAGATTTAGATAACCAAACCCTTAATAAAGCTTCTAATATTACAATATTCTGTTACTTTTGCGAAAATTTTAAATATTATTCAAATGTCAGGAAACATAACATTTACCATGATCAAACCCAAAGCTGTATCTAAAGGTTATATGGGTAAAATCATTGACAAGATTATTGAGGGCGGATTTGTGATAAAAGCCTTGAAATACACGAAATTAACAAAGAAAGAAGCTATGCAATTTTATGCAGTTCATAAAGAAAGACCTTTCTATGAAGGATTGACTGACTTTATGTCTTCGGGGCCAATAATTGCTGCCGTACTTGAAAAAGATAATGCTATTGAAGCATATCGGAATTATATCGGCGCTACTAATCCTGAAGATGCAGCAGAAGGTACCATCAGAAAATTATACGGTACAAATATCGAGGCTAATGCTGTACATGGATCTGATAGTGATGAGAATGCAGTTATAGAGAGCAATTTCTATTTCTCAACAAAGGAATGGAATTATTAAGAATTAACCTGGATAAACCAGAAATATCAAATAGCAATAAAACAAAACTCATATAAATTCCAAGTTATAAAAATTCAAATTCCAAACTACACACATTTACGCATCAGGTGGTTTGTGTTTTTGATATTTTCTGCCAAAAAATACACGAATATTAGAAATAAGGTAGTAAAAGGTATTCCATTAAAAAGCTAAAGTTCAACGACTTTAGCTTTTATTTTATTTTTTCGGGTTATAGGTTTCATATGTATCATCAGGATACAAAAGAATTATTTTTTTAGGCAAAGCTGGGTCATCTTCTTTTAAAGCTTCAGTTTTTAAAGGTTGCTTTTCCTTTTTATCATCTTTAATCTTTCTTTCTTCGATTATTTCATCAATTTCGTCTTGTTTAACCCTAAAATGGGTTTCTTCAGAAGCTTCTTTAAAAATATCTTTTTTTACAGACACACTTTTAGCTGCTTCCTTAGTAGCAGTTTCGCCTGTCATTTTCCCCTTACCAATTAACAACCAATCAAGATTTATATCAGGATACCTCGTTTTAATTTTCATCATAAAATCCAAACTGGGCTTATTTCTTCCCGATAATACATGAGAAAGTGCAGATCTTTGAACTCCAATTTCAGTTGCGAATTGAGTAGACGACAGCTTTTCCTTTTCAATTATTTGCTTTATTCTGCTGAGCATTTTTTAAAATTGATATATGCAAATGTAATTATTATTTGTTTATAAATGTAAATTTTTACTAAAATATATTAATCCAATGTGTCAACTATATTTATATCTAATCATAAATATAGATATTACTTTCTATAATGCTGTTATTATGATATTTAATGTGCTTTATTATCAATTTTCAAAATGCCACTTTATTACGATTATATTTAAAGTATATTATGTATATAGCATATTAATACACTGGTTATACGTTGTTTATAATATACTAATAAAATACTGCTGTAGTTGAAAAGAAACAATAATCGGTCTTAGCTATACAATATATAATTTAAATACTTGTATATCAGTATATATACTGTATGATTGTATACATACGTAATTAGATTTTATTTAGTTTACATTTCTTAAATTAAGCAATTACTGAGGCTTTTCAATTGTGAAAAAAAAGCATCTTCATAACTAATACCAAGTGTATTTGGTATCAATCTATTTAATATAATAAACACATTGTAACGCCCCCCTCCTACCCGATTTAATTAAACTCAATTTTTATTTCAAAAAAAAAAGCACCGCAAACGCGATGCTTAAAAAAAAAAAGGGGTCTTTTATTTCTTGATTACTTTTTGAGTTACAAACTGATCATGGGAACTTACCTTTAAAAAATACACGCCACTTTTTAAAGTTTCCAGCCTGCCACTAAAAAGTGATAGGTTAGAAGTTGTTACTTCCGCATAATCTTTGCTAAAAATTAAAATACCAAATGCATTAGACTTTTAAAATATGTCATTCATTGTCAATCTCTAAAACGTTATTTGTTGTGTCAATATCAGGAACCATATCCGAACCAAGAATAACTTTCTTTATCATTTTATTTTTATCAACCTGTATAACTATTGCAGGGTTTCCCGAACTCCAGACATAAGTATTTTCCCTGATTATTTCTGTAGTTCCATCAGCAAATTCACAGCTAACAACAACCGGCATGGGTAATCCCCCATAATTTTGAATTACAATCTTATTATCGTTTGTAACTTTTTTAATGCCGAGGTCTGCCAAAGCATGATCGAAAAACCAGGGTTTAAAAAACCAGCTTAAGTCTCTGCGAGTTACATGATTAAACGTATTGAAAAAGTCATAAGGTAAAGGATGTTTTCCTTTCCATTGATCTATATATTCATGCAAAACCACCTTAAAAACACTGTCTCCTAAAGCATCCTGAAGATAATAATAAGCCAGAGCCGGCCGTACATAGGCATGTATTCTGTAACTATCATAATCCCCAATACTGTACGACAAAGTCATTAAAGTTGCTTCTCTTTCTTTGCCATTCATATTTTCAAAACTCTTCATAGATCTTGTAGCATAAGGATAGTCAGAAAAATACTTTTCGCTGAAGCCCAAAGGTAAAAAAGCAGCCCATCCTTCGTCCATCCAGGCATATTTACGTTCATTTGTCCCCATATAAAATGGAAAATAAGTATGCGCAATTTCATGAAAGATTGTAAGGGCGGCATTTGGCGCATCTTCAGGGTCTCCGTTATTTGCCATCATAGGCGACTCCATACCGCCTCCCATTCGATCATTACTTACCGTTGTCATATGCGAGTATGGGAATGGAATCCCGGGCAACTCAAACGACATATATTCAACACTTGCTCTTGCCCATTCAGCTGCTCTTTGGTATGTACGTGCCGAATCAGAATATACAGCATCAACAAAAACCCGTCTTTTTGTATTTTTATCTACAATCAATGAAGTACCATCCCAATTAACATCCCTTGTAACAGCAAAAGTGAAATCAGGCACATCAGAAGCTTTAAAATGCCAGGTATTTGTATGGAATGCATTGATTCCATCATATCTGATAATTTTTCTTCGCTCTTTAAAATCCTCTGTGCTAATGATTCTTGTAATATCATTTGATAATCGTGCGGTTGTCAAATTATCGAGCACATAATCAGTAAACATATCACGTTCATTCACCAAATCACCAGTAGCCCATACAACAAACCCGGGAGGAGTAGAAATATGTACATTATACTCGTTGAAATCATTATAATACTCAACCATTCCGAAGTACTCGACTCTGTCCCATCCATCAATATCATCATAAACAGCAATTTGAGGATACCAATATGCTATAAAATACCTGTTATTTCCATAATCCCCCATTCGTAATGTTCTTTCAGAAACTTCAAATTGCCAGCTTGTTTGCATATTCAATGAATCTCCCGGGAATAAGGGTTCCGGTAAATTAATATTAAGATTTGTTGCCCAAACGAATGCCTCTTCCCTGTTATTCAAATCAATACTATCACCATTAACTGTTAACCAATCAATAATTACTCCCTCATTTACTCTCTCTGGTCCCATTGGCCATTCTCTCGGGTTACCTTTCTTATAAATATTAGGATATAACCTAATTACTATGTTTTTCAAGGTATCAGGGCTGTTGTTAAAATAAGTTACTTTCTCCTCTCCTTTCAACAAGCTCTCTCCGGTTAATAATTGCACATCGATTTTGTACTTAGAATGATTTTGCCAATAATTCGGTCCGGGAAACCCTGACGGAGAACGGGTTCCGTTTTGATATGCCCGCTTAACTTCATTGGGTAAATTGTAATTAACAGGCCTTTGACTAAAAATAGATAAATGTGTAACTACGATTAATAATAATAGGGATAACCTTTTCATAACGTGACTATTATATGTTTTGGTAATTGAATTTGAAAGATGTAAAAATAGTGAATCTGATCATATATAGGCTGTCATTGAGAAAAACGGCTAAATAGTGGCTCTTAGAAAACGCAAATACTGCGTTACTCTCGTTTTGAAAACGGTCATCCGTACGGATTCCCTGATTTTCAATACTTCGAAAGCCTTGTCTTTGACATCTTCTAAGAAGCCACTTGAAAAGGTTTGAGTTTTCTTAGAAGCACTAAATATTAATATTTACTTTCATTTTATCATTCTATGTCGTATGTTTGCGTCATAAAACATTATATAATGATCAAGACAGAGAATTTCACAAGTGAATTGCAGGAACTGGCCAGCCTGGCCAAGGCTTTATCTCATCCGGCGCGGCTGATGATACTGGAATTTCTGGCAACACAAAAGGTTTGTATGTCGGGAGATATTACAAACGAAATCCCACTCAGCCGAACCACTGTATCACAACATTTAAAGGAACTTAAAAAGGCCGGACTCATTCAAGGAACCGTTGAAGGCCTGACAGTTAATTATTGTTTAAAACCTGAAGCGATAAGCCAACTCAGGCAATCCGTCACCGGTTATCTTGATAAAATCGACCTTGGCAGGCCACAATGTTGCTAAATTCTATGAAAATGAAAAAAATACTGATCCTTTGCACAGGCAACAGTTGCCGCAGCGAGATGACTGAAGGTTTCCTTAAATCTTTCGACACGAAATTAAAAGTATATTCTGCCGGCACCTCACCTTCCCTTCAGGTTCACCCAAAGGCCATCAGGGTAATGAATGAAATTGGAATCGACATCAGCAAAGCTTATCCAAAACATGTTGATAAATTTACTACCGACAATATTGATTATGTGGTCACAGTTTGTGGCGATGCCAAGGAGAATTGCCCTGTTTTTACGGGTAAAGTGAAACATCGCCTTCATATTGGCTTTGACGACCCTGCTAAAGCAACTGGAACCGAAGATGAAATTCTATCGGTTTTTAGAAGAGTACGGGATGAAATTAAAAACGACTTTCAAATTTTTTACAATAATCATATAAAATAATGAAAACGAGAGCAAAAAATATCAAAGACATTGTAAAATCGAAATACAATCTTATTGCCGGCAAGAGCAACAAAGAGTCGTGTTGCTGCAAAGGAGAATCGGCCGCCTGGAACAAAGACTATACGATTTTCAGCGACAGCTATCAGCAATTGGAAGGCTATAACGAAGATGCTGACCTGGGGCTTGGCTGCGGCTTACCAACTGAGTTTGCTCAAATTTCAAAAGGCGATACCGTATTAGACCTGGGATCGGGTGCGGGCAACGATTGTTTTGTAGCACGGGCTTTGGTAGGCGAAACAGGAAAAGTTACAGGCATTGACTTTGCAGATAAGATGCTGGAAAAAGCCAGGGAAAACAACGATATATTAGGCTATAAAAATGTAGCGTTTTACAAAGGTGATATTGAACAATTACCGGTAAAGGATAACGAAGTGGATGTGGTTATCAGCAATTGTGTTTTAAATCTGGTTCCGGATAAAAAGCGTGCTTTTAGCGAAATTTTTCGTGTGCTAAAGCCCGATGGCCATTTCTCAGTTTCGGATATTGTTATTTCAGGCACTCTTCCTGATAAATTATTGGAAGAAGCAGAAATGTATGCCGGTTGTGTGGCTGGAGCAATACTTGAAACAGACTATCTAGGTATTATCCATCAACAGGGGTTTAAAAATGTATCGGTTCAGAAGAAAAAAGAAATCCATATCCCGGATGAAATACTTGGGAAGTATTTAAACCCAGACGAATTAGAGGAATATGAAAATAGCAAGATCGGCATTTTCAGTATTACCGTTTATGCTGAAAAATAGAAGATGAGACTTCGTTTTTTAACGTATTTATAATGGAAAAACTCATAAAAAAACTTTCGTTTCTCGATCGCTACCTCACCATCTGGATATTTCTTGCCATGTTCCTTGGTGTTGGAGCTGGATATTTTTTTCCAGGTATAGCCATATTCTGGGATCAATTTAGTGTTGGAACCACAAACATACCTATTGCTATCGGACTTATAATCATGATGTATCCACCGTTAGCAAAAGTGAAGTATGAGGAGTTGGGCGATGTATTCCGCAACTGGAAAGTTTTGCTATTATCATTATTTCAAAACTGGTTTATAGGGCCACTTTTGATGTTTTTCCTTGCAATCATCTTTTTACAGGATTATCCGCACTACATGACTGGACTGATATTAATCGGCCTTGCACGTTGCATTGCAATGGTGATTGTGTGGAATGAACTTGCAAAAGGTGATACCGAGTATGCTGCCGGACTTGTAGCATTCAACAGCATTTTTCAGGTATTGTTTTTCTCGGTTTATGCTTACGTATTTATAACCATCATGCCACGCTGGTTTGGAATGGAATCCTACGAAGTAAATATCACAATGGCAGAAATAGCCAAAAGTGTGTTTATTTATCTCGGTATACCTTTTCTGGCTGGAATGATCACAAGATTTGCATTGATCAGGATTAAAAATAAAGATTGGTACGATACCAAGTTCATCCCAAAAATAAGCCCATTAACCTTGCTTGCCTTGTTCTTCACCATTTTCGTTATGTTCTCGCTAAAAGGTGAAATCATTGTCGAGTTACCATTGGATGTGGTACGCATTGCTATCCCACTGATGCTTTATTTTGTTTTTATGTTCTTGGTTTCATTTTTTATGGCTCGCAGGATTGGCGCAGGTTACAGCAAAACAGCGACCATTGCTTTTACAGCAGCCAGCAATAACTTTGAACTGGCAATTGCTGTTGCCATAGCCGTATTTGGAATTAATTCCGGTGAAGCTTTTGCAGCTGTTATAGGTCCATTGGTTGAGGTACCTGTGCTAATAGCACTTGTTCATGTTGCCTTAAAATTTCAGAAAAAGTTTTTTAGTAAAAATCTAACTTCCGGCTCATAGATATTCGTTAATATTCTATTCTTCTATCAGATTTCCATCATCATCAATAGGTTTGTAGCCCTTGGATGTTATTACCCTGCTGAGTATATCACCATCTTTTGAAAACTGAACATTAAAACCTTATCTTCCGTTATCAAGGAATATTTCATAACCTTTGGTTTTCTGGATTTTCAAAACGGTCTGCAATTGCGATTTTATACATAGAGGTTGTTTAAAGTTAAATCGAAAATTTACGAGAAACACCATCTAACTTTAAACAACCTCAATTACTACAAAAGAATATAAACACATTTTTAAACTAATTTTGAAAATATTTATTAATAACAAACCAAATAATCTGTTTAGCAAATGCGAATCGACATCATTACTATTTTCCCTGAAATGTTTGAAGGGCCATTTTCGGAATCTATTATCAAACGTGCCCAACAAAAGCAACTGGTTGAAATAAATTTACACCAATTAAGGGATTATACAACAGACAAACATAAAAAGGTTGACGACTATGCTTTTTCAGGTGGTGCCGGAATGGTGATGATGATTGAGCCCATCGCAAAATGTATTGAAAGTTTAACCGCTGAAAGAAGTTATGATGAAGTGATTTATATGAGCCCTGACGGAAATTTGTTAGATCAAAAAATGGCAAATACCTTTTCACTTAAAGGCAACCTTATCATCCTTTGCGGACATTATAAAGGTATAGATGAACGAATCAGGGAGCATTTCATCACCAAAGAAATTTCAATAGGGAATTACGTTTTATCTGGGGGTGAATTAGCTGCTGCTGTTTTTACTGACAGTATTGTTAGGTTGATTCCGGGCGTTCTTGGCAATGAAACATCAGCTTTAAGTGATTCTTTTCAGAACGACCTCCTATCTCCTCCTGTATATACACGTCCGCGAGAATTCAGAACTTGGAAAGTGCCTGATATACTACTCTCCGGAAATGAGAAACTTATCAATGAATGGAAACTTGATCAATCATTAAAAAGAACAGCAGAAAGAAAACCGGAATTATTGGAGAACAAAGAAAGTTAATATGGTGAAATAATGATGTTTACAGAATTTAGTGCGCAAAAAGTAAAACAACTAATATTTAAAAATCTCTTTAAAATTCAACTTTAATAGAGTTTTCTTATTTGGCATTCTTTTTTTCATCATTTATTTTTAACATAAAGAAATAGCTGTATATTTGCACACTTTTTCAATATCACGATAAGCTTAAGAATAAGAAAATGGGCAAGAAAGAATTATTACAACTGGTTGAAGACTCCGTAGAGATTAAAGAATTCCCGAAATTTAAAGCCGGGGATACGATTACGGTAACTTATAAAATTAAAGAAGGAAGTAAGGAGCGTTTACAAAAATTCCAGGGCGTAGTTATACAGCGTGTAGGAAGTGGGCCAACAGCAACCTTTACGGTTAGAAAGATTTCAGGGAACGTAGGTGTTGAAAGGATTTTCCCGATCGCCTCTCCTTTTATGGAAGAAATTGTTGTTAATAAAGTGGGTGTTGTTAGAAGAGCGCGTATTTTTTACTTCAGAGATCTTCGTGGTAAGAAAGCCAGAATTAAAGAAAAAAGAATGTAGAAACTACATAAATCATAAATTAAAGCTCTGCCTTTTTGGTGGAGCTTTTTTTATGTGGTATCTCTCTGCCTTACTACTTCATACATCAGCACGCCTGCTGCAACAGAAACATTCAGAGATTCAATTTCACCTAAAATCGGGATTTTAATCGACTGGGAAGATATTTTCAGGTATTCACCGGAAATTCCTTCGCCCTCTGAGCCTAATATCAAAGCAAGTGGCCCTGATAAATCGGTATTGTAATGAACATCATCTGCCCTCTCGGTAGCAGCCACTATTTTCAAGCCGCTATTCGTTAAAAAATCTATTGTATGTTTCAGATTTTCACTTCTGCATATCGGCACTTTAAATATGGCACCCGCCGAAGACTTAATTGTTCCCGAGTTCAATTGTGCCGAATTTTTTGCCGGTATTACCACAGCATGAACACCCGTACACTCGGCAGTACGCAAAATAGCTCCAAAATTCCTGACATCAGTAATCCTGTCTAATATAAGTACAAATGGTTCTTTACCCTGCTCAAAAACAACAGGAATTATTTGTTCTATATTATCAAATACAATAGGAGAAACATAGGCGACTACTCCCTGGTGATTTTTCCTGGTAAGCCTGTTCAATTTCTCAACAGGAACAAATTGATAGGGGATATCGATTTTTTTAAGCCGATTCATCAACTCAGAAAAGTTTTCACTTCTCAGGCCTTTTTGCAGAAATACTTTCTCTATTTCTTTACCCGAATCAATTGCTTCCAGCAAAGGCCGCAAGCCGTAAAGCATGTCTTGCTTATCAGTTACTTTTATACGATCATTCATCAGCATTAAGATATTGTGAAGGAAGGCTTTTTGATGTTTGAGCCCCTAATGTTTTCATTTTTTCAACATGCGACAAAATATTGCCACGACCTGTACTTAACTTTTTACGGGCTTCTCTATATGAATCTGTTGCCCGATCCAGATTAACTCCTATCTTCTCTAAATCAACCAAAAATCCTGCAAACTTATCATATAACCTGCCTCCCTGTTCTGCAATCTCCAGTGCATTTTTTGTTTGTTTCTCCTGACGCCAAATGGCTTCAATGGTTTTTAAAGTGGCCAGCAAAGTAGTTGGGCTCACGATTACTATTTTCTTCTCCCATGCAAAATTAAACAAAGAAGCATCAGTTTGCACAGCGAGCGCAAATGCTGATTCAACAGGCATGAACATCAACACAAAATCAGGAATGTTTTTATTGATCATGGAAGGATAATTTTTCTCATTTAATTCCTTCACATGCGACTTTATTGAATCAATGTGCTTTTTTAATGACTTATCTTTTTTTTCTTCATTATCAGAGGTTATAAAATCATGATATGCCGTTAATGACACTTTCGAATCAATAATCAGGTGTTTTTCCAGCGGTAGTGTGATTACTACATCAGGCCTTATAATTTGTCCTGCCTCATTCCTACCGGTTTCCTGTATAAAATATTCCTGATTTTTAATCAGCCCCGAATCTTCAAGCATTCTTTCCAAAACCACTTCACCCCAGTTTCCCTGTTTTTTACTGTCCGATTTTAAGGCTTTAGTCAGATCCTGTGCATCTTTATCCAATCGCATGCTCAAATCCTGCAAATTCTTAAGCACAGCAAGTAAATTGCTCTGGTCTTTTAAACCTTTCTGATAGGTGTCTTCTACTTTTTTCTCAAAATTAAGGATCTTCTCTTTTAAAGGGTTAAGTATATCACCCATATTTTTCGCACTTGATTGGTTAAATTCAGCCGTATTTTGTTTAAGAATTTTATTCGCAATATTTTCAAATTCGGAAGTGAACTTTTTTTGTAACTCATCAAGCTGTTTTCGCTCATTATCAAGCTTCTCAGTTAAATGGTCAAAGTCAACCTCATACCTTATATTAAGCTGAACGGCCTTTTCCCTGTTGTCTGATTCTATTTGAAGTTCCCTTTTAAGTCCGGTAATCTCTTCTTCATGATCAACACCTTTCGATTGTAACAATCCTATGCTGTTTTCTAGGTCTTTTTCCCTGCTTAAGAATTTATTTTTACTATATAACCGGGTGATAATAAGACCAATAATAAAACCTGAAATTAACCCAATTGCCAAATCAATAAAATCCATACTATATTTTTAGTAAAACTACAAAAACTACTTATGTTTTCGGGTGTTCTAAAAGGAATTAACCGATAGATTACGATATAAAAATACAATTGATATAATTTGTACATTTATAGTGTTTTTAAAATCGTTTCCATGAAAACAGCAACCATTTTCATTTCGATCCTATTATTTTTTCAGATTTCTTTTAATTTATCCGGCCAAAGTTATTTGGAGCCAAAACCCATAATGACCAGGAAATTACTGAAAGATTTTATCCGTAATCATATCGTATATCCCCATAAAGCCAGAGTAAATAAAACAGAAGGAAATGTTGAAATTAAATTCAGTATTGATACGAAAGGAATTATTTCAGAGCGATGGATAACAAAAAAAGTATCTGCTGAAATTGACAGTGCCGCTTTACATTTGTTCGATTTGATATTATGGAAGCCCGCAACTCAATATGGGATTGCAGTTGAAGATACCGGTGAATTTTTAATACAATATAATCTGAAAAAGTATGCAAAGTATATAAGAACCAGGGGTTACGACTTAATTGATCTCAGAAACGCTCAGGTTGACACTTCATATAATATTTATCAAATAAACCAATTACAGGAACAGCCAAAACCCTTTCTTCCAGATAAATATAAAACACTGGATGCGTTGATTTATAATGAGATGAGTTATCCGGAAGATGCCATAAAGTTAGGTCTTAAAGGGGATGTTAAATTGTCATTTATTATCGAAGTTAATGGACTCCCCTCAAATATTTTTGTTGAAAAAACAGTTGGTGGCGGATGCTGTGAAGAATCAATCAGAATATTGGAACTACTTAAATGGAATCCGGGCAGCAAAGATAATATGTATGTACGTACTAAATATGAATTAACAATCCATTTTAACCTGCCAGGCGATAACATAAGCAAACGCATTCCTAATCAATCCAATTCAGGATTATAATAGTATCTTCAAGTAAACCTTTATTTGCTTGAAGTCAATTTCAAAAAATCTATATTTGCATTTTGTAAGATTTATTAAATAAACCATGAAAAAAATATTATTAGCAGCATTAGTATTTGGCTTTATAACAGCAAATTCACAAAATGACACCATTCGTCTTGGTAATTGGACCATAATGGGTAAAGCGAGTTTAAATTTCTCGCAGAGTTATTTTTCCAATTGGTCTGCCGGTGGCGAAAACTCGTTAACAACCATTGGGAAATATACTATGACAGCCGATTATTTTAAGGGAAAACATGGCTTTACAAACTGGCTTGATTTAGCTTTAGGATACTCAATTATCGGTGATGATAACCCAATGAAAACCGAAGATAAAATAGAATATATACCAGGATATACATATGCACTAAAGGGGCCCTGGCTTTTTTCAGTGATGGGAAAGTTCAGGACTCAAATTGCCAAAGGATATGATTATGGAATTGATTCTTCTGCACACATTTCAAAGTTTATGACGCCCGGTTATGTTGATGTAGGACCCGGAATCCAATATAAACCAAACGACTGGTTTATGATCAATTTTTCTCCGGTTACAACTTCATGGATCATTGTAAACGATCAGGCATTAGCAGATTCAGGTTCATTTGGCATAGAGCCTGCTGTTTTGGATCCATCGGGAAATGTTATCACCCACGCAAAAACAGTCAAAACTATGTTTGGAGCCAAACTATTAACTGTTATATCAAAAGAAGTTGTGAAGAATATTACCATTGGCACTAAGCTGGAGCTTTTCTCCGACTACCTTGACAATCCTCAAAATATTGATGTTAACTGGCAAGTATTGATTGGATTAAAAGTTAACAACTGGCTAAATGTAGATATTTCGACCGAATTACTTTATGACGATGATGTAATGATTACCGATAAAGACGGCAATACAGGCCCGAGGGTTCAATTTAAAGAAATGCTGATGCTCAGCGTTGGATTTGTCTTTTAAGAAGCTGTCTAAAATTCATACATCAGTTTTATTATGTATCTTTTTCGCCATCTCATCGTTATTTTTTCGACACGTAGCTATGGCTATGTGTCTCAAAAATGCCTCGATCTGACAAAAAATACATCATAATAAATTCTAAAAACGAAATTTAGACAGCTTTTAAGATCAGATGAAAAAAATAGGTATTTTATCGGACACACATGGATTTATACATCCGCGTGTATCCGATTTTTTTAGAGACTGTGATGAAATCTGGCATGCCGGAGATGTAGGGAATATTGAGACCGCTGATAAATTATCAAAGCTGAAACCTTTCAGGGCTGTTTATGGAAATATAGATGATACAGTCACCAGGGCTGAATATAATGAATATGAATTGTTTAACTGTGAGGATGTTAAGGTGTTAATTATTCATATAGGAGGTTATCCCGGGAAATATAGTTCAAAAGCGAGGCAACTGATTAATTTACACCAGCCCCAATTATTTATATCAGGCCATTCGCATATACTAAAAGTAATACCTGACAAACAAAAAAACCTACTGCATATTAACCCCGGTTCAGCAGGTAATTCAGGAAATCATAGGGTGATCACAATGGTAAGATTGACCATAGAAGGATCAAATATTAAAGATTTAGATGTTTTTGAATCCGGCAGGGGAAGAAGATAATAGATTTTATCTCAGCCTGTCGGCAGACCTGATAAGTTTTTCATCACTCATTATCCCCTTATAAGCAAATATGTAAAATACAAAAGCTATCAAGGGCATATACGCGCCAATATCATAATCTGTAATGCCTCCCGATAAGCTTTCTAAGATATTAACATAATAGAAGAAAAAACCTCCGATCATTATCATGAGAAGTACCAGGGTAATTCTTAAGATATTCAATTGTAACGTACGGTTTTTAAATAAAAATATAGTTATAATTGTTAACATTATAAGCAATGTATTTATCGTTAAGGCGGGCAATATGAAGTAGTTGGGCAGGCCGGGCGTATTGTCAGGCACTAAACTGATTATATTATAAATGTATAATACCAGTGAATCCTTATCCCCTATAAAAGAAGCTAATGGGAAATAATAAAGTAAGCCCAGTGCAATTGCCGATAATAATAAAAATACAGATTGTTTACGTTGAATCATAATGCGAAGATTTAATATTGCCTGCAAATGTAAGTAATATCAAATTTCAGATAGACGACCATTAATAGATTTTTGAATATTGAGCACTTTATATTGATTATAAATTGATTATAAATTTATTAAAAAGTTTTTTTTTAGTTAATAACACCCTATTACTTAAAAAAATAGTATATTTGCATCCAATTAAAACGACTTTCTAGTCGAGAAAAAAAATCCTCCATATTAGAATATTTGTTTACACTAAATAATTTCGATTTTTAAATTAACTCAATCGAAAAAGATTAAATCCATAATTTATGTATGATATTGTTGAATTAAATAGCAAACTGGTTGCTGATTTACGACAAATTGCCAATGATCTTAAAATCCCAAAAGCGGATAAATTATTAAAGAAAGACCTGATTTACAAAATTTTAGATCAACAAGCGCTAAGTCCTTCTCCCAAGAAAGAAGAAAAAGATCATAAAGCGTTACCTAAAAGAAAAGAATCAGATAAAAAAGTAATACCTGTAAAATCACGTACCGGTAACAGGGAAGAAAAAACAATAAAACACAAATCTTCCGGTGATACAAACAGAACAAGAAAACGGGTGAAAGATAGTGCTCCGGTAAAACGTGAAGACGCACCTAAACCAAGGATGGAAACTCTTAAAGATGAATCAATTGCTAAAACAGATTCCATTGTTTCTACTGACGTCTCAAGAGATACCGGAAAAGATCAACCAAGAGACACCGGAAAAGATCAACCAAGAGGTACCGGAAAAGATCAACCAAGAGATACCGGAAAAGATCAGCCAAGAGATACTAATAGAGACCAAAAAACCAGAAGTTCTGACCATCAGAAGGCAAGAAGAGATGTTCCTGCAAGGAAATTTGATAATCAGAGTGACAGGAGACCCAGAAGCGAATTCGCATTTGAGTTTGAAGGAATGGTAACAGCAGAAGGTGTTCTGGAAATTATGCCGGATGGTTATGGTTTTTTAAGATCATCTGACTACAACTACCTGAATTCACCTGATGATGTTTATGTTTCACAATCCCAAATCAAATTATTTGGATTGAAAACCGGTGATACCGTAAAAGGAAGCATTCGCCCACCAAAAGAAAGCGAAAAATATTTTCCATTAATCAAAGTTGAGAAAATAAATGGAAAATTACCTTCGGAAGTTCGTGATCGTATACCATTTGATTTTCTGACACCCTTATTTCCTGAGGAGAAATTTAATATTACAGGTCATAAAGATGAAACGATCTCAGTTAGGATCATGGATATGTTTACACCTATCGGTAAAGGCCAGCGTGGTTTACTCGTTTCTCAACCTAAAACCGGTAAAACAGTTTTATTGAAAGAAATAGCAAATGCCATTGCAGCTAACCACCCAGAGGTATACCTGATTATCCTTTTAATTGACGAACGTCCTGAGGAAGTAACTGATATGGAACGTAGTGTTAAGGCTGAAGTAATCGCATCTACATTTGACGAACCCGCAGACAAACATGTAAAAATTGCTAACCTTGTTTTGGAAAAAGCAAAAAGATTAACAGAATGCGGACACGATGTAGTTATCCTTTTAGACTCCATTACACGTTTAGCAAGAGCTTACAATACGATGTCACCTGCATCAGGAAAAGTTTTATCAGGAGGTGTTGAAGCCAATGCATTGCAGAAGCCAAAACGTTTCTTCGGTGCTGCCAGAAAGATTGAAAATGGCGGTTCACTTACTATTTTAGCTACTGCCCTTATTGACACCGGCTCGAAAATGGATGAGGTTATTTTTGAGGAATTTAAAGGTACGGGTAATATGGAGCTTCAGCTTGACCGTAAATTATCAAATAAAAGGATTTATCCTGCCATTGATATTGTTGCTTCAAGTACACGTCGTGAAGATTTACTGGTAGAGAAAGAAAATCTTCAGAGGATTTGGGTTCTGCGCAATCACCTTGCCGACATGAATCCGTTAGAAGCCATGCAGTTTCTTAAGGACAGAATTAAATTTACTAAATCGAATGAGGAGTTCCTTATTTCGATGAATAGTTAAAAAGACTTAATAATTAAACCCCGGCTAATTACCGGGGTTTTTTATGTCTTGTCCTGAAAAAAGTTGACTGAGTTATAAAGTTCCATGCGCCACCGCTAAAGCTTAAGCGACACGCGTTCAGGATCATGGGATTTGTATTTACGGCTCATAGGCCAAATTTAATAATGTTTTGCATAGCTATACCTTAATACAAACAAGATGTTTTCAAAATATCGTTTTGTTGGTAATCCGGTCTCATACGGGTGGCCATTATGGAAGCCACAAGTCTCTACGCTTAATGCTGTCCGTTAGACTTGCCTATTGGAGGAGTTTTGTAGTTAATATTTATGGAACGAGCTACAAGCTCGCACCAACTTGGGGACTTACCTTTGAGGGGAACTTTATGGATAATTGTTGACGACTGATGAGGAACACCGCATTTCCTGCGTGTGGATGGGATTATTTTAAAGGTTTTCTTCTGGCACTTCTAATGTTAACCAGCGTTATTTCCTTCTTTCGTGATTTATAGCGATAAGTAAGCATAGTCAACCTGTTAATTGGGCCACGATACAGGTTTTTATGGCTCTTTGTAAGCTCGAGCATGTTAGGGTTTTCCTTCAGTAAATCAAAGAAATGGCTTGTTTCACGGATAAAGTTACTTACTTCCTTGGCTGTCCATTCTTTTTCAAGATACTCTATAATGCTGGCATAACCTTGCTCAGCCATTTTTGACCAAAAGATTTTTATAGCCATTTCTTGTATTTTGCCATTACTTCTTCATGTGGAATGACTTCTCCACGGTCAGACTCGGCCAGCCCTTGTTCTATCTCTGCACGTTCCTCTTTGCTTATAGTATCCCACCAGTCTGCTTGAGATACAGACTTGCCTGATAATAACGTTTTCACAGCATTTAAAATATTACCATCTGATATTTTGTCTATCATATTGTGCAGATCTGTTCTTAATTCTATAACATCCATGACTTGTATGTTTAAGTTCTTTACAAAAGTAACGATATTTCCATTCATATGGGTTATAACTTAATATCACAAATTGGCACATCTGGTTTATTTTAAAAGATGACACTTCTCACCCAAACCGGTGCATTCTATGTTAAAAACTACACTAATCCCTATACATACCATACAGCTCCTGCCCTATCGTTTCTGGTGAAAAAGCATCACGCGAATCAGACTGAATTTTAGGCTTATCGAAAAGAAGCTTTCCTTCGAGATATTCATCAAGCAACATTTCCAAAGCCGCCTCATCACCTGCTTCGATTAACCGTCCGTTATCCTGATTGATGTATTCAGGGATACCTCCCACCTTTGTGGCTATAACTGGTACACCCAACACAAAGCTTTCGTTAATTACAACCGGAAAGTTCTCATAATTACTAAAAACAACCATGAGGCCGGCGGATGCCATTGTTTTCACCAATTCATTTCCTTCAAGCAGGCCGGCAAAAACGACTGTTTCCTCATTCAACCCAATATCCCGGGCATATTTCTTCAGGAAATCAAAGTCCATCCCCTCTCCTACCATCTTGAAAATAAAATCGTTTCTTTTCTTTGAAAGAGAAAGTATCACATGCAGCAAGCCGCTGATGTTTTTCGATTTATCCTCGAAACAACTCACATGAATGAATGTGGATTTTTCAGGATTTGGTTTTTCCTTTTCAGTATAATTTAGAAAATCATCCGTTACTACATTGGCCAGCACCTGATAGTTAGGGTTTTTTAATGCATGGTTTTGCATGGCGTTGGCGAGGTTTTGGGTAACTGTAGTCACCACAAACGCATTCTTTACCACCAGCCGGGTAATCCACTTACGGAATACACCATTAAATTCACCTGTTAATGGTAAATACCTTGACCAGTGCTCACTTATCATAAAAGGTTTCCGCTTAAACCATTTGTACCATAAAGCGATAATACCAAGACGGGTAAGGATATGCACATGTAACAAATCGATACCCTCCAATTGCTCCCTGATCTTCTTAATTCCGATTGCATTTGCCCTGAAAAAACGGTAAACTTTAACCAAAGGTGTAATGCCTGGGATATTGGACTTCGGATTATTATAATAGACTTTCGCTGTGGGCACTCCATTGACGAGGGTATAATCGGTTTGAAAACCTTTTATTTTTTCATCAGGCACAACATGTGTATATACAACACCTACGCTACAATACTTTGCAGAAGCTTCGGCATGCCGCTGAATAAATAATCCCGGCATAGGATCATACCGGTTTGGATACCATCGGGCGAGATATAGAACTTTGATATTTTCCGGATCTGATTTTTTCACTAATCGTTATAATGTCTATTCAGCTAATAACTCATTTACAAAGTTAATGGCATTTTTCAATCTGTCATTTCCTGTTCCTTTAACAACTCTGTAATTCAATTTATGGTATTCAAGTTCTTTTAAATAAAGATCAAACAAATGTATCCTGTTATGAGGATTTTCTCTCAGCACGTCTGCGTGCCATTCCAAATCAGGGTAACACAATAGATACAAATCATATTTATGCTCAACTACCCTGTTTTCAATCCATTCAGGGCATTCACCAAAAACTTCATTACACCATATTTTAGTAACTAACGGATCAGTATCGCAAAACAGCACTTGATTTGCCAGCGGCAAAAACTGAGCTTCTGAAAATAGCTGCCCTTTGGCAATATGCAACACATCTTCCAGAGAATAATCTGTACCGATGTCTTTTAAATATTCGCGTGAATACTCAGGAACATACACCGTTTGAAAGTATCTCGCTAAATCAACTGCCAATTTACTCTTGCCTGTAGACTCAGGCCCGGTTATGGAAATTCTTTTAATCAATTGCTGCTTTTTTTTTGATTTTCAATTGCTTTTCTCCACGAGAAATATGCCATTATTGCAATGCCAAGGAAAATAGCATATTGGATTCCTGTAAACCCATAACCTTTCACAAAATATAGTGGTATGGAAACTGCATCGCCGGCTATCCACAAAGTCCAGTTCTCAATTTTTTTATTGGCCATCAGCCACATGGCTGCAAAGAAGATACCGGTTGTAAAAGTATCGAGATAAGGGGTGGCCATTCTGAAATCCTCCAGGTTTCCTGACGTAAGGTGCTGCCATGCATATACAACGCTTTCGCGAAAGCCAAGTTTATTGGGCATTACATCATAATACCGGTAAACAACGATTACAAAAACCGAAGTAAATATGAATATTCCAAAAGCTTTCAGTTTATCCATTGTATTTGTCCGGCTGATGGCAATATGGGATTGCTTGTCATCAATCACCTTATACCACATATACCAGCCGTATATACTCATAAGCGTATAATAAATATTGATGATCAAATCGCCATATAAGGACCATTGAGAAAGCAAATAGACATATATAGCCGTACTGACAATACCAATAGGAAAAACCAGGATATTTTCTTTTCGGGCATAAAACACACTGACAACACCGAACAGGGCAGCAAGAAATTCAAGAATAATATTAAATGCAGTTACTGTTTCGTAAGGCTCAATAAAGAATTGAATCAAATCACTCATTTAATGATTGTTTGAGTGCATTTGCAAATCAGCATTCACAATTTTCAAAATAAATACGGAATGGGGTAGTTCGAATGAGTTATGGATCTCTTTGGTCAATATTTCCATCACTTCAAAATACTTTCCGAACACTTGAGTACTCATCCCGCTTGTTTGCACCGTGATGTTGTTATATGCGTTCAAACGCCTGATAAAATCTTTTATCGGCGGTATAAATTCATTGTGAAGCGGGTAATAACTTATTTCAACTGATGTGTTCATTGGTTTCTATTTTATGTGCCCAAAGTTAAGATTATTCTTATTTTCTTACTTTCGCAGAAACAAAAATCGAAAAAAAATGACACAGAAAATTTTATTAGTGGTAGGTATAATTGGAGCATTAAGTATAATAATGGATGCTTTAGGTAATTTATACTTCTTTGATTTTATATCTGACAACGATGAAAACCTGTATAATCACGCTGTTTTTTATCAAATGATACATGCACTTGCGTTAATAGGCCTCGTTTTTCTAAATCGTTATTTCAAACCAAAATACATCAATGCAATTTTCTTTATGCTTGTAGCGGGAGTTATTCTTACATCAGGAACCATGTATTTGTTATCGTTAGAAGAGCTATTTAAATTTGAATTTAAGATTTTAAGACCATTTACAGCCGTTGGAGGTATTTTATTAATAATTGGATGGCTTGGTATTGCGAACCTCGGGATTAATTATAAATCAAAGAAACGGTAATATCAACCCTTTCAGGGGTAGGTATCTATCTCATATCAATTATATCAACATCAGGATAATCATCCGGATTGAAAGTAAATGTATTTTCGGGTAAATCTAAATCAGGCTGAAGATTTATTATATGGTAAGTAAAAACATTCCCGTTTTTATCATAAACTGAGAAATTTTCCAGTGTTAAGCTCTTTTCATTAACCAATAAGCTCAATTTTTCAAATTTCTTTCCTTCATTGGGTTTTAAATTAATCAATTTCAGATTTGAATTTTTATACTTATTATCTGAATCGAATTTTGCCTTATAGTTTTTATTGTATGTTGTGAGTATTTTATTAGGTGAAATACTTTCATCGCCCTCATCAACCTCACTAACCATTACCTCATCCGAATCAACAATAAAAGTCCATACTGTAACACCGTCACTTATAATGATCTGTCCTTCCATTTCAATTCTGTAGCTATCTCCTTTTACATAAATTATCCCGGTTTTTTTTTCATTAATATCCATTTCCCTATTAACCATTGTATATGACAATTCGGCTTTTAAATTATCGTGCGAAGCGGTTTTATTTATAACACTTTCAAGTAGTTGTTCGGCTTTTTTATCGCTTTGAGCATGAAGTAATCCTTCAAAAAGAAGCCCTATAATTATAATGCTTTTAATAATATTCATCATGATTTATTTTTTTCGTTATCTTTCATATCCAGGTCTTTCAAAAACTGTTCCAAAGCCATTTCACCGGCTACTCTTACTTCTCTGGCTTTGCTTCCTTCAAAAGGGCCTACAATACCGGCAGCTTCAAGCTGGTCAATAATCCTTCCTGCCCTGTTATATCCCAGTTTCAATTTCCTCTGTAATAAGGAGGTTGATCCCTGCTGCGTTTGCACAATAATTCTTGCAGCATCCTCAAATAGCTCATCTCTTTCGTTCGGGTCAAAGTCGTTCTTCGAGTCAACCTCTTCATCAACATATTCAGGTAAATGATATGCATCAGGATAAGCACGTTGCGTTCCAATATAGTCAGTAACTTTTTCAACCTCAGGCGTATCAATAAACGCACATTGCAAACGGATTAGATCGCTTCCTGTTGAAAGTAACATATCCCCTCTTCCTACCAATTGATCGGCTCCACTTATATCGAGGATGGTTCTTGAATCAATTTTAGAAATAACCCTGAATGCTATTCTTGCCGGGAAATTGGCTTTAATTGTTCCGGTAATGATGTTAACAGATGGTCTTTGTGTTGCTATTATCAGGTGAATTCCGACTGCCCTCGCTAACTGTGCTAACCTTGTTATTGGTCCTTCTATTTCTTTTCCTGCCGTCAGGATGAGATCGGCAAATTCATCAATAACCAACACAAAATAAGGCAAATACCGATGTCCATGATTGGGATTCAGTTTCCGGGCAATGAACTTTGTATTATACTCCTTTATATTTCGGACTTGCGCATCTTTTAGAAGTTCGTACCTGTTGTCCATTTCAATTCCCAGTGAATTAAGTGTCCTGACTACTTTTCTGGTATCGGTTATTATCGCTTCTTCTGAGTCGGGTAATTTTGCAAGGTAATGTCTTTCGATTTTTGAAAATAACGTTAATTCAACCTTTTTGGGATCAATAAGGATAAATTTCAATTCAGCCGGATGCTTCTTGTACAATAATGATGTGATAATCGCATTTAAACCAACGGATTTTCCCTGGCCCGTTGCTCCAGCCATGAGTAAATGAGGAAGTTTAGTCAGGTCGGCAACATAACTTTCATTAGCAATTGTTTTACCTAAGCCAAAAGGCAGTTCAAACTTATTATTCTGGAAGCGTTCAGAAGCCAATATTGATCGCATAGAAACAATATTTGGGTTTCTGTTAGGCACTTCAATACCTACGGTACCTTTTCCGGGTATTGGGGCTATTATCCTTATCCCCATAGCAGAAAGGCTTAAAGCAATATCATCTTCGAGATTTTTGATCTTTGAAATTCGAACACCGGGAGCAGGCACAATCTCATAAAGCGTTATAGTAGGGCCAATTGTTGCTTTAATTTTAATAATGCTGATAGAATAGTGGTTTAACGTCTCAACAATTTTATTCTTATTTACTTCCAGTTCATCCTTATCAACCCTGATGTTGCCATTTTCATAATCATTCAGAAGATCTAAAGTTGGTATCTTAAAATCGGGCAGATCAAGAGTTGGATCAAAAGAAGTATCTATACCAAAATGATCCCCGGGCTTCACTCTGTCAACCTTTTCTTCAACAACAGGTTTTTCAATTGTTAACTCAATATTTTCTTCCTCTGGTTCGTCTGAAGAATAATTTTCAATTCCTTTATCAAGCTCAATATTAAATGTATCATCTTCCTTCCCTCCCACATTGTCTTCTTCTTCATCCACAGCAAACTCAACAGTATTGTATATATCTTCTTTTATTTCACTTTTTTTATTATCAATCTTGTCATCTTTAGAATCGAATATTTTTATTTTACTAAATGAAAACCTGAAATCAATTAAAATAAAAATTACCGGTATAAGTATTAAAAGTAAGATTAGCCCAAACGATCCGAGGTAATCGGTTAACCATATATTGAGCTGACTACCGGTTATTCCGCCCAGACTATTCCATGGATGTAAAGGGAATATTTTATTTAGAACCAGTGGCATCCAAAGCAATCCCAATACAATTACCTGAAACCAAACCCATAATCTGAACATTCTGATTCCGGACATCATTTTCAGACCGATGCTAAACAGTAATAATGGAAGGAAAAACGCGCCAATTCCAGTTACGTTTACTATATAACCGGATACCCAAACGCCAAAGCTTCCGGTCCAGTTTTTCACTATCTCTGTATGATCTTTAAAGCCTGCTCCTGACTTTAAATCAGCTTCAAACCAATTAATAAAGAAAGAAATAATTGCCAGAAATAAATAAATCGAAACGACCAGAAAAATGAAACCGAAGATTCGTCGTATTCTCGGATCAACAGTCTTTTTTGTTCTTTTTTTTCTTGAAGTTTGTCTTACTTTCCTGGTTTTTGGTTTAGGTTTAGGATCCTTAAGTTTATTTGTTTTAATCTTGTTGCCTCGAAACGCCATCAATTATGCTTTATTTACAGCAAAAATAATAAAAAGAGTAAGCTTTATTTTACTAATGAAAATAATCTGCCCCACCTGATTTTTCCATCAATTAATGATTTATTCTTATCGAGAGAAAGCCAGATAAACTCCGCTTTACCAACAACATGATCTTCAGGAACAAATCCCCAGTAACGCGAATCTGCAGAATTATGCCTGTTATCACCCATCATCCAATAATAATCCATCCTTGGGGTATATTCCGTTACCTCAACACCATTGATCTTTATTTTATCATTCTCAACACTCAACTCATTACCTTCGTAAATAACAATTAATCTTTTGTATAAAGGTAAATTGGCTGTATTTAATGGTATTGGCACATTCTTTTGAGGGATATATATTGGCCCAAAATTATCACGATTCCATTTGAAGTTTATATCATGAGGGAATATATCCGGATTCCATTCTCCTTTTGATTCAGCAATAACCTCAATGCTCTTGACAATGGGTAGCTTTTCTAATTCTTTTTTACCTTCATTGGTTAATACATACACAAATTGACCCGGCACATTGGTTCTGCTACCTGCTGTTATATTTAACCGGTCAAGAATTTTTGTATTTATACCGGAACCATCGGTTCGTACCTTATATTGGTATTGTAATCTTTCAGGGTTATCAGCCACTCTCCCGTTTATATACACCTGTTGATCTATGATTTGCAATGTATCGCCATGCTTACCCACACACCTCTTAACATAATTCTCACGCTTATCAACCGGCCGAACAACGATTTCTCCAAAATTTCGTTTATCAGTCCATACCCGTTTTCGCCCGTATTGCTTTACTAAAGTGTAATAACTAATATTACTCTGAAATTGCGTAGATACGGTATCACCTTCAGGATAATTAAATACAACAGCATCATTTCTGTCAACATTACCAAATCCCGGAAAACGGAAATAGGGCAATTTAATCCATTCCACATACGATTTAACAGAAGTTGTTAATGGTAAAGTATGATGCACAAAAGGGAATGCAATTGGCGTGTTGGGGAATTTTGGCCCATAATTAATTTTGCTTACGAATAAATAATCACCGACCAACAGAGATTTTTCCATTGAAGAAGTAGGTATGGTATATGCTTCGAGCAAGAATGTGCGTATAATAGTAGCGGCTACAACTGCAAAAATAATCGCATCAACCCACTCACGTACAAATCCCTTTTTAATTTCAGGCCGTTTGTCAGGGTCTATATATTCATCATCATTTTGAAAACCTAAATAAGGCAAGTAAATAAAAGGAACAATAACTGCGAGAAACTGTTCCCATAATTTAATCTTATTGAAACATTTTACCAGTTCAACCAGCATTAGCATATACATGAATACATTTAAAAAAGGTACTAATAGCAGAATATACCACCATAAGGGCTTTTTTATAATCTGTAAAAAAATGTAAAGGTTGTAAAACGGAATCAGCGTTTGCCATCCATGTTTTCCGGCTTTATCAAATAGCAACCATGCAAATATTGTAGGAATTGTAAATGAAAGCGGAAGTAAAATAAATAATGTTAACATGATAAATGTTTAAAATTCATTGCAATATAGCTTCAATAAGCTACAACACAAGTTAAATATTGTTAAGAGATTATTCAAAATTTAAGCAGTCTCTATTAATAAAGCCGCAAAACTAATAAGTTTTAGTTAATGTAATACAAAATCTCTGATTGATTTAACAGCTTGATTTACCAGCACTTAATACTCTGACAGCGTATATAAAAATTCTGAATTATTTATATTGATAATAACACCACCTGTTTTGGCTTCTTTGTTAAATACTGACAAATCATAAGCCAGTTTCTTTTGAATTATCTCACGGCATGGATCATTATCCGTTAGTTTTAATGCCAGATTTCTCCTGTGCGGCATTACAGTCATTAACTGTGGAGTATAAAACATTTCAAACTTAACATCGCCACACCCCCCACTGTATGTAACATATAAAAACAGGGTTAGGTCTTTCATTGCAATCGAGTCGATGCTGAAATAATCAGTTTTAAGGCTGTCTAATGGTTTGTCAGATAACACTATTTCATTAACTGGTTCGCTATTTGATTCAGTTACTTTTTTTGTTCCTTTACACGACCATGCAGCAATACATATAGCGATTATAAAAACGAATGCCAGAATAATTCTCATAATATATTTTTAATATTTCAGTAAATCTTCCATGTTAAATACACCCTGTTTATTTTTTACGAATTCGGCAGCTAATAAAGCTCCTAATGCAAAACCGGAGCGGTTTTTAGCTTTGTGTATTAATTCTATTTCATCAACATTTGATTTGTAAGAAACCTTATGTGTGCCTGTTACCTCCCCTTTTCTTATTGAGATTATTGATAATCCGGACAAATTTTTTGATGTGTGATTTACCCAGTTATGAAGCAGGTCATTATTTTTTATGATATCTTCCCCTGCTTTTATTGCTGTACCACTTGGTTTATCAAGTTTATGAATATGATGCGTTTCTTTCAATTTTATCCGATACCCCTCAACGTTATTCATCATTCTTGCTAAAACTTCGTTCACCTTAAAAAACACATTAACGCCGATACTAAAATTTGGTGCATAAAAAAGAGTTCCTTTTTTTTCGTTGCATATTTCAGTAACATAATCCAATTTGTCGTACCATCCTGTTGTACCCGTAATTATCGGGATATTAAGTTCAAACGATTTTACAATTATATCAACTGCAACCCCGGGTTCACTAAAATCAATAATTGCATCTGCCTTTTTAATATCGGGAAAAAAACACATCCCAGTCTTCCGGGCAATCAACTTTAGCTGCTATTTGATATCCTTTTGACAGGGCTGCCTTCTCAACTTCATTTCCCATCTTTCCATAACCTGATATAACAATATTCATTTAGATTAAAATTTTAGTGAAACCGTGAAGCCATTAAAAGCCGGTGTGCCATAATGACCTGAATTTGTAATCGTTTTATTTCCAGTTAATGTTGCCGGGTTAATTAATGGCTGTACGCTTAAAGTTGTTTCTTCATCTATTTCCCAATAATATAAATGTGCGTCAACTGTAGCATCCAGCATTTGTAAAACATACCACGCAGCCATCATAATAAATGACAATTCCATATTTCTGCGGTAAATATCACGTATGGTCTGTAAATCATCTTCACTATATTCTTGAGCGAGCAGGTTCTCACAACTTTCTCCTTCTTCTACTTTACATTTATATGCTTCATTATACTGCAGGTAATAATCCCTGTTGTTTAATGCGAGATATCCGGTTACCGCAAAACCTCCATAAACAATGGGCAGTTTCCAGTATTTTTTATTGTATATTTGTCCTAAGCCTGGAGCTAATGCTAACAATGTAGCTGTTTTAGGATTTGGTTTTTCAAAAAACTCCTCGATTTTCTGATTTACATGAATTGATTGCTTCATAAACAGAGCCGTTCTGTATTGCTTTTTTTCAGTAGCAAGGCTATCACTACTCAATTCTACTTGTGCATACAAATTTACATGCATCAGTATAAATGCTGCTAATACATTGGCTATTGTTAATAGCCCTGATTTATAAAGTTTATTCTTCAAAACAATAGTTATACCAAATTAACCCCAAAATGATGCATATAAATCGTTTATTTTCCACTGTATTGGCGTTAAAAAAAATGTTCCGTAGCGCTGCTATGCAATTTTTTTTTGCCTAAATACAGCGAAATATATTCCAATTTCTTTATATATCATTTTGGGATCAAATTGGCATTAATCCCGGATGATTGAGATAATTTTATCCAGCTCATCATCATCTTTAAAACTGATAACGATGCTTCCGGTTCCTTTATTGTTACGTCTTAAACTGACTTTTGCTCCGAATTTCCGGCTTAAAACGGCAGTAGTTTCTTTATATTTTCCCGGAATGCTTACTTTTTTTTTGCTTATCAGATTTTTTATCAACCGGATTGAGCGATTCTCTTACAAGTTTTTCAATCTGACGAACATTTAAGCCATCCTGAATGATCCTCATTAACAAATACTCCTGTAAATCACTATCATCAACAGTTATTATAGCACGTGCATGTCCCATTGTAATTACTTCATCACGTAAAGAAATTTGAACAACGGGAGGTAATTTCAACAGCCTCAAATAATTTGTTATTGTCGACCTGTTCCTTCCAAGCCTTTCACTTAATTTTTCCTGGGTCAGGTTACATTCTTCAATTAATCTTTGATAGCTGATAGCAATTTCAATAGCATTTAAATCTTTTCGGTGAATATTTTCAATTAACGCCAGTTCAAGCATTTGTTCATCATCAGCTACCCTGATGAATGCAGGTATTTGCTCCAATCCTGCCATTTGTGAAGCACGTAACCTTCTTTCCCCGGCAATTAACTGGTATTTATCAAACCCGAGTTTTCTGACAGTTACAGGTTGTATTACTCCTTGCGCTTTAATAGATTCAGCCAATTCTCTTAACTCCATTTCATTAAAATCTGACCTGGGTTGAAATGGGTTGTTTTCAATATTTACAATTGGGATACCGGCAATAGCACCTGCTACAAATCCCCCGGATATATCTGTTGTGGTAATATCGGTATCGGGGCTGCTCAAAATTGCATCCAGTCCCCTACCTAAAGCTTTTTTTTTAATCTTGTTATTCGTCATCAGCTACATCTATAAGTTTATCGGCAGTATTGATGGCTGTCATATCGTTTTTTTGAAGTATTTCTCTGGCAAGATTCAGATAATTTACAGCACCTGTACTTGTGGCATCATACATTATTATCGAACTACCAAAACTAGGAGCTTCACTGAGTCTTATATTTCTACTTATTATGGTATCAAATACCATCTGCTGGAAATGTGTTTTTACTTCTTCTACCACTTGTTTTGAAAGATTGAGCCTTGTATCAAACATTGTAAGGAGTATACCTTCAATATCGAGATCAGGATTTAATCTGCTCTGAACTATTTTAATCGTGTTAAGCAATTTACCAAGTCCTTCCAGGGCAAAGTATTCACATTGAACCGGAATGATAACAGAGTCAGCTGCTGAAAGTGCGTTTACCGTTAATAATCCCAGTGAAGGAGAACAGTCTATTATAACAAAGTCATAGTTCTCTTTTACCTTTTCAAGAGCCTTACGCATCTTCTTTTCCCGGTTGGGCAAATTGATAATTTCTATTTCAGCACCTACAAGGTCAATGTGAGCCGGAAGCAAATCCAGGTTAGGCGTATCGGTATGCAAAATCACATTGGAAGGTTCAATATCGTCTATGATGCACTCATAAATGCTGGTAGTAATATTTTTAGGATCGAATCCTATTCCTGAGGTAGCATTAGCCTGAGGGTCGGCATCTACTATCAGGGTTTTATATTCAAGAACAGCCAGGCTTGCTGCCAGATTTATTGAAGTTGTTGTTTTACCAACTCCACCTTTTTGATTTGTGATTGCTATCGTTTTCCCCATAATTGTTTTATCGATTAAGTACTTTGATCCATTACAAAGTTATGGTATTCAACTGCAAGGACTTTTTTAATAAGCCGCAAGTTATTAACACACGCAAAGGGCTATTTAACAAATAGTTAAACTACAGTAAAAGCCCTATTTTAATAAGTCCTTTTATTTTTTTTGTAAAACCTTTATCCCTGATAAAAGTTTATTCTGCCAAGGGTTCCTCCTCTGCTTCTTTTCCTAAATCTTCAAAACTTACATCGGTTGAAGACTCAATTTTCACATCTTCTTTTTTCTCAGGAACTTCTTCTTCGGCAGGCCTTTCACCAGTTTGAATAAATTTAATGGCTGTTTCAAAACCCATCGGTAAATTTTTCGAAATCTTCCTGATAAAGGAATAATTTATGCTTTTCGTAGTAAAACTTACCTTGTTCAGCATCAAAACGACGTTTTACTTTCTGTAATGGTTAAATAGTACTGGTCTGTTCTGGTTGCCTTAACATCAAAAAAATAAGTACGCTTTCCTGCCCTTATGGCTTGAGAAAAAAACATCCTCTCTTCTTACCTGTTTTTCGTTCTCTTCCATTCTAACTCCTATTTATTAAAGGTTAACTGTAACAAAAATATAAATTAAATCGCTCAACTCGTTTTCTGGTTAACATTTGTTTAAAAATTACCCTAAATGTTAATAACAAGAAATTTGGACCTCCTTAATTCCGCAAATAAAATATGGGGTTGTTTAAAGTTAGATGGACAGTAACTAATAGAAAATACGCCTCAAAATGAATGATATAAATTGTTCTGAAACAGAATTGCTATAATACATATAAATGATTAGCTCAAAGATTTTGTTTATAGTTAATGATTTAATAGTTTCGCATTAAATTTATATCATGGAATTAAAAACTAAAACGCCCCATTGCCTTTTTTGATCTTGAAACAACAGGTTTACACGTAGCTAAAGACCGAATTGTTGAAATCAGCATACACAAAGTAAATCCAAATGGCACCGAAGAAATCAAAACATGGTTACTTAACCCTGATTACCCGATATCTGAAGAAGCCAGCAGTATTCATGGCTATACAAATGCCGATGTGGAAAAGCATCCGACTTTTAAACAAGAAGCGAAAAATATCAGTGATTTCTTAACGAATTGCGACCTCGCCGGTTTCAATGCAATCAAATTCGATATTCCTCTATTGGTAGAAGAATTCCTGAGAGTTGAAGTTGACTTTGATGTAAGAACCCGAAAGATGATTGATGTGCAGAATATTTTTATGAAAATGGAGCCTCGAACGCTTAAGGCCGCTTACCGTTTTTATTTGAACAAAGAGCTAAACAATGCACATTCGGCAGAAGCAGATACAAAAGCTACTTATGAAATATTTAAAGCTCAATTAGACAAATACAACGATGTTGAATATACTGATTTCAAGGGAAATACATCGAAACCGGTTATAAACGACATGACTGCATTACATCAATTCTCAAGCCATCATAGAAATGCCGACCTTATGGGGCAAATAATTCTTAATGATGAGGGTATGGAGGTGATAAATTTTGGCAAACATAAAGGCAAAACCGTTGAAGAAGTTTTTACAAAAGAACCATCTTATTACAAATGGATGATGAATGCTGAGTTTCCGCTTTATACAAAAAAACTGATTACAACTCTTAAGCTAAGGATGGGGTTGAATCAGAAGAAATAAAGACTGGATACTTGATATCCATACGGAACTCCCTACGGTTGCTGGATGCTACGCGAGAGACTTTGGGCTTTAAAAAACCCTGAAATATGAAAATAATCTGCATAGGAAGAAATTATATTGAACATGCCAAAGAGTTAAGCAACCCTGTTCCGAAAAGGCCTGTCTTCTTCATGAAACCTGATACGGCATTGCTACAAAAAAATAATCCATTCTTCTATCCTTCTTTTTCTGAAGACATTCATTATGAAGTAGAATTAGTGCTTCGCATTTGTAAGAACGGAAGACATATTGGAGAAAAGTTTTCCGGAAATTATTATGACCGGATTGGCATAGGAATAGATTTTACTGCAAGAGATATTCAAGCAGAGTGCAAGAAAAAGGGACTGCCCTGGGAAATTGCCAAAGCCTTTGACCAGTCTGCTCCAATTGGAAAATTCTTAAAAACTGAGGAAATAAACAACCTTAATTCTATCGACTTTTCGTTAAAGATTAATAATGAGATCAGACAAGCCGGTAACTCAAAAAATATGATCTTCAGTTTTGACCAGATTATTTCCTACGTTTCTCAATTTATAACACTCAGAGAAGGCGATTATATTTTTACCGGAACACCTGAAGGCGTTGGCTCTACCAAAATTGACGATCATTTCGAAGCATTTATTGGAAACAGGAAATTGTTGGATTTTAACGTGAAGTAGGTTAAGTTGGTTAGTTGACGAAGGAGAATGTTAGATGATTTAGTGGGTATATAAGGGTGTAGTGTATAAAGGATGAATGAGGTGAAAAATGTTTTTTCTACTAACAGCCATACTCCTACTGTTTCATCCCGCTTCAAGTGCCCCGCTTGAAGAATCTAACCTGAATAATTCATGCATTTAGTTTGATGCAGATGTGAGGCATCTAAACCTGACGATATAGTTGTCTATTTCAAAGGTTTAGTAACCTGCCTGCCGGCAGGCAGGCGAAGCAGATGCGTTAAAATAAATGCACTTTAGGAAAAAATGACAAACGTATATTTTTTCAATATGCTATTTATTGACATTATTAAAAATATTTGTATATTTGCAGCCTGTTTAAGTACAGTGGAGAATAAGCAGACAACTATTGCCAATTATAAAATAATCCTTTCAAGCTAATTCAATTCTGATTACAAGCAAATCAGGTTGATGAGAAGTTTCATTACATTCCAATTCTGAACAACTAACTACAAGTTTTAATAATCATTTGATTATTAGTAATTAAACTAAGGGAATCTAAAATTAGAAAGGATGAAACATAAGATCAATAAATACTTATCAAAAAATTATTTACCCAAGTGGATTATTCTCTTTTTTGATTTAGGTGCTATAATCTTTGCATTACTCTTTGCTCATTTACTTGTAACCAAGATGCATTTTACGCTGTTAGATAGAGATTTGTTCTTGTGGCAGCTATCGATAACTACACCGATATATTTCTCGGGATTACTCATCTTTCGTCCTTTTACAGAGATTATTAGGCATTCGACCTTAGGGTATATCAAAAATATATTATTTGCTTTAAGCTTATCTGCGATAATTTTGCTTATAGTATCTTTATTCGTTCCTAAAACAAATATATTTTACATACCTGGTATCATAATTTTATTGCAGTATTTTGTAAGTATGGGAATTATGATTATTTCAAGGGTATCCATAAAGACAATTTATCATTCATATTTTCAGGTCAAACTATACGATAACAAGATCGTTATTTATGGTGCCGGTGAACTTGGGCAGATGGCTTATACTGCCATTATGAAAAATGCAAAGTACAGAAGCAAAGTGATTGCATTTTTAGATGACAACAGCTCTTTACATGGGAAACGTATAGGAGGTATTCCGGTTTATTCAATTAGGAAAGGATTTCAAAAGATCATTCCTGATAATAATGTGACTGAGGTAATCATTGCAATTTCTCATGATAGATTGAAAAAATCAAGCAAAAGAGAAATAGTTGATTTATGTATAGAAAAGGGTATTAAAATTAAAGAGGTTCCGATAGTCAGCACATGGATTGGCGAAGGCTTGAATACTAAGCAATTCAAAAATTTAAATATAGAAGATTTATTAGGAAGAGATACCATTAAATTAGATAAGAAAAAAATAGAGGAAGGTGTAAAAGATGCAGTAATTCTTGTGACAGGAGCTGCCGGCTCCATTGGCTCTGAGATTGTTCGTCAACTGATTGCGTTTAAAGCAAGAAAGGTAATTCTACTAGACCAGGCTGAATCACCATTATATGATCTTCAAACTGAAATCATTGCTGCTAATAATAAGCCTGTTTTTGAAGTGCTGATAGCAGATGTTACCAATAAGAAGAAACTTAGAAAGGTTTTTGAGAAATATTCACCTAACATTGTATTCAATGCGGCAGCATACAAGCACGTACCACTAATGGAAGAATTCCCTGGTGAAGCTATACACGTAAATATCGGAGGCACTAAAGTGCTTGCCGACCTATCCATTGAATATGGTGTTGAGAAATTTGTATTCATTTCAACTGATAAAGCAGTAAATCCTGCCAATGTGATGGGCGCTTCGAAACGTATTAGTGAGATTTACATTCAATCCTTAGCGCAGAATAATGGAATCTCCACCAAATTTATAACTACCCGGTTTGGAAATGTGCTTGGATCAAATGGGTCTGTTGTTCCTCTTTTTAAAAAGCAGATAGAAGCAGGAGGTCCGGTTACAGTTACAGATAAAGAAATTATACGTTATTTCATGACTATTCCTGAAGCATGTCAATTGGTACTTGAAGCTGGTTTTATGGGGAATGGAGGTGAGATATTTGTATTTGATATGGGAGAACCGATAAAGATTTATAATCTGGCGGAGAAGATGATTTCACTTTCAGGTTCCGTTCCAAATAAGGATATCGAAATAAAAATTACAGGGCTTAGGCCAGGTGAGAAGCTTTATGAGGAACTTTTAAATGATAAAGAACAACTTCAGCCCACTTACAATGACAAAATTATGATCGGGAAGTTCCAAAATCATAATTATGAGGAAGTAAACAAAGCTATTGTCAGTATATTAGAATCCACTGATGACCTGTCTAACCATGAACTTGTGGCTCGAATGAAGTCAATCGTCCCTGAATTTATCTCGAAAAATTCAGAACATTGCGCTTTGGATAATATGCCAATTGTATTATCAAATGGTAAGCTAAATGGTAAGCTAAATGGTAAGTCAAATGGTAAGCTAAATGGTAAGCTAAATGGTAAGCTAAATGGTAAGTCAAATGGACTACCTAAGAATACTTATTCTCCGAAAAGAATTAAAAAGAAACCTATTCTAATAGCTAGTATTTGAACGGTTCAGATTTAATGGAAGACTGCAAAGGGTGTAAATTAAGTGATGATATTCTTAATTAATGTACTTTTTATCGTCTGTTGTATACGATCTCGATCTTCATCATCCATATTGGATCCAGAAGGAAGACAAAGGCCCAGTTCAAAAAGTTTTTCAGAAGTGCCATCTCCATAATAGGGATAATCTTTAAAAACTGGCTGAAGATGCATGGGCTTCCAAAGGGGGCGTGCTTCAATATTTTCAGCTCCAAGTGCAAGCCTGATATCTTCTGTTGTAATTCCATTCGTTTGTTCAGGATCAACAGTAATGCATGTAAGCCAGTAGTTGGAAAAATAATCAGCATTGGATTCTTCCAGGAATGAGATACCGTCAAACTCAGACAGATGCTTTTTATAAAATTCAAAATTAGCTCTTCGCAATGCAATATGTTTATCGAGTACTTCCATCTGCCCTCTGCCAATTCCTGCCACAATATTGCTCATGCGATAATTGTAACCTATTACTGAGTGCTGATAATGTGGCGCTTCATCTCGTGCCTGGGTAGCCAGAAACCTACTATGCTTTATTAATTCTTCATTATCTGAAATAAGGGCTCCCCCACCGGAAGTGGTTATGATCTTATTGCCATTAAATGACAAAACTCCCATTAGTCCATATATCCCCATTGCTTTTCCTCTAAAAGTACTTCCTAAGGCTTCTGCCGCATCTTCTATAAGTGGTATTTCATAATAGTCGGCGATATCCAGAATCTGATTTATTTTGGCAGGCATTCCATAGAGATGAACCAATATGATGGCTTTCGGCTTTTTACCTTTTTTAATCCTGTGTTTAATTGCTTTTTCAAGCAAATCTGGATTCATATTCCATGTGTCTGGTTCACTATCGACTAATATGGGTACCGCTCCCTGGTAAGCAACTGGATTAATGGTTGCAGAAAAGGTAAAAGATGAAGCGATGACCTCATCTCCTGGCTTCACTCCCAGCATGATAAGTGCGAGGTGAATGGCTGATGTGCCCGAGCTTAAAGCAGAAGCATGTTTGGTACCTGTATATGCTTCCAGGTCTTTCTCAAAACCATCTACATTTGGGCCAAGGGGCGCAATCCAGTTGGTATTAAAAGCTTCTTTCACGTAGTTTATTTCAGATCCTCCCATGTGTGGAGAGGAAAGCCAGATTCTTTTTTTCATACTTGTATTGGGAAATCTTTATAAAACTTCAATAATCCGATTGTCTCTGAACGCATTTTTGTTCGGACAAATTTTTTCATCCCGACATCCATTAATTCACCTAAACCCTGCAATAAACCTCTATCATTCATCAATTCAAGACGGTCAATACATCTTTGCAGGTAATCAGTATAGGTTATACTCATTCGGGACTCAATTATGTTCTTATTTACAGGGAATTGATTTTGCATAAAAAACCAACTATCAAAAATATCGCGGTTGGTCAATGAATTACGGTCGAGTAAAGCACAAAGTTTATGAGCAAACATATCGGCAACAACCATTACTTTCATGTTGATACCCAATAAATTTTTTATTTCATAACGATCGTCAAACTGCCGCTTAGAGATTTCTACTTTTAACTTACGTTCACCAATCCCATAATCGAGCACTACAAGTGGACCATAAAACTTTTTGGCTTCATCGTAGATTCTACCATATTTTAAAAGAATTTTACGCACCTTCTCATAAACAATTTCCTCCTTTTCTATATTAATCAGATTAAAATCCAAATCGACAGAAAAACGTGGAAGCTCATAGAAAAACATTAAAGCGGTACCTCCTTTAAACCCCAAACAGTTAGCCATCTCAATATCAGCATATATCTCTTTTAGAATTTGAACCAGGAGGAATTTATGCTTGTTAATATCAATCATTATTAAGTAGTTTATTCACTCTCATGTATAGCACTTTTGATTGATACAGCGGTAAAAGTTTACGAACAGACTCTTTTTTCAACGGATTCAAATTATCGAAATAGTAATCTTTCTCGAAGTAAAGCAGGTCTAAAAATGCCCGCTCGGCAGAGGCAATGTTTATATGGTTGTTTTGTTGGATAATACCCGTTGTATCTATAAGAACATTTTCTTTGATTTTACGAAATACGTATGACCGGTTTTCCACATCTATGTTTCTGCTCAGGTAACTAACAATCGTAATCCGCGAATCATACTGAAATATTATTCCCGTTTTTTGTAACACATATTCCAATGAAATGTAGGAAGGTGTATAAATTGAGCATGCAAGTTCTTCAGGCTTATAACCCGGTTTGGTGTATATGCCTTTGCGCGGATTATGTAACTTGCCGGTGCGAACAGCATAGTTCAGTTTTTTATTTAGTGATGCAAAATCCGACTCGCCAACGAGCATGGCAACATCTTTTAACCGGAATACCGTTCTGTTATCTTTAAATATTGCCAACACAATATTATTTTTTGTATTTTGTGAACTGAACATTACAAATATTCGTATTTTTAGTTCACTAAATTAGTCATTATTCTTTAATAAGCAAGTTTTGCTTCAGCTTCTTTTACGTAGTCTATTTCAGATCCTCCCGTATGCGGAGAGGAAAGCCAGATTCTTTTTTTCATAAATACAAATGTAAGCTAAGTTTGGAAAAAGTGATGAATAGTGGGGGAAAACTACAGTAGGAAAGAAAAAGTAACTATGAAGGGAATAAATCAGTTGAGGTGGTAAAATAAACTACTGAAAAAGCCGTGCGTTAGTAAGCTTCAGGTATTCGAAGAATACGAGTTTGGAGCTTTCGCGGTCTTTCCACCAGCTTTCACTGCGGAAGCCGGTGTATTTGCTGGGACAGGAGATCAGCATCGCTGGCCTGTCAAGATGTGATAATTCCTTTTCGAAAGTAAGGGCTGCACGTCGGCTATGGTAACTGGATGTGACCAGAAGAAGGGTGTCAAGGTCTGGATTTTTACTCATATAATTTCTAATAGCTACAGCCTCTTCCTGAGTGCTTTTGGCATCACCGGGTAGTATGGTGATGATATCACCGGGCACACCCAAACCCATTAATGCCTTTTGGGTAATGGCTGTTTGCCCATCAAGGGGGATACCTTTTTTCCTGAATACTTCAATACCATACCTGTTTGCCATCACTATGATGATCTCAGGTGCATAAGCTTCCTTGTAAAGGTCATAAGCTTCCAAAGCACGGTCAGGGATATTGCCCATTAAGATGACTATAGCGTCGGCTTTTCCCAGCTTATCCTGACGAACAAGGTAAGTACCCATGCGGGGTATCAACAATATGGCTGGCAATAAAAAAAGGATTGCCAGTGCAATCCAGATCAGAAATTTCTTTTTCACTTAATTTTTCATTTAATCCGTTCAGGAGGAAACACCTGAAACATACCAATCATACATCTTCTGCACACCTTCATCTATCTCAATGCGGTGTTTCCATCCCAACTGATGCAATTTGGTAACATCGGTGAGTTTTTTCATGGTTCCGTCGGGTTTTGATGTATTGAATACAAAACGACCTTTGAATCCTACAACTTCTTTGATCATATGTGCCAGATCCGCTATGCTTATATCTTTTCCTGTCCCTATATTAATATGCGTATTCCGGATCTCTTTCTTCTGTTCGCCATTTGCATTATAATTTATCAAGTCTTTGAAATCAACATGCTCCATGATATAAACACAGGCATCTGCCATCTCCTCACTCCATAAAAACTCACGCATTGGATTGCCGCTACCCCAAATTTCAACATGAACCGATGTAGAGGTGTCATTATTACTTTTTTTAACACCATATTTGTCTAATATGTTCAAGATGTCTTTTTCAGAGCTTTTTCCACTGATGCCTTCAATAGGCCATTTATTTAAGTCACTTTTTATAGCATCCCAATCATTGCTTTCAAGGCATTTAGCAAGGTGTATTTTTCTCAGAAGTGCCGGAAGAACATGGGATTTCTCAAGGTCGAAATTATCATTAGGACCATACAAATTTGTGGGCATTACTGATAAAAAATTAGTTCCATATTGAATGTTGTAACTCTCACATAACTTTATACCTGCAATTTTTGCAATCGCATATGGCTCATTAGTGTATTCCAAAGGGCTTTGTAAAAGGCTGTCTTCTTTCATCGGTTGCGGCGCCTCTCGCGGGTATATGCATGTGCTACCAAGGAACAATAGTTTTTTTACATTGTTAATATGTGAATGATGAATTATATTGTTTTGGATCATCAGATTATCATATATAAACTCCCCTCTATATATATTGTTTGCAACTATTCCGCCTACTTTAGCTGCTGCAAGAAATACATACTCCGGTTGCTCAATGGCTAAGAATTTAGCAGTCGCCTTTTGGTCCTTCAAATCTAATTCATCAACTGTAGAAAGGAGCAAATTAGTATATCCTTTATTCTCCAGATTCTTTTTAATTGCAGAACCAACGAGACCAGTGTGACCGGCGATGTATATTTTTGAGTTTTTATTCATATTAAATGAGCTTAATAATTTCCCTATTCAAAATAATTCAAGGTCTTGAAACCGCCTTCTTTTAAATATGCTTCCTTTTGCATAAGCTTGATATCTGACTGCATCATGTCATCAATTAATGTTTCCAGCGTATATTCAGGCTTCCACCCCAGTTTATTTCTCGCTTTTGATGCGTCTCCAATAAGCTGATCTACTTCTGTTGGACGAAAATATTGCTTATCAACAGCGACAATAATTTCCTTGTTCTTAGCTTTATTTCTTAAATCAGCTATAAATCGTTCATCTATTACTTTCTTCACTACCGATTCATCAATATCCGTCAGATATCCTTTTTCCTCCGGCCCTTCTCCTTCGAATTCAATCGATAATCCAATATTCAGGCAAGATAATTTTACAAAATCACGTATAGAAGTTGTTATGCCGGTAGCAATAACATAATCGTCAGGTTCATCTTGCTGAAGGACCAGATACATTGCCTTCACATAATCCTTCGCATGGCCCCAGTCACGCTTGGCAGATAGGTTTCCAAGAAACAGAACGTCCTGCATATTCAATGCAATACGACTGATGGCCCGGGTGATTTTTCGGGTAACGAAAGTTTCTCCACGAATGGGTGATTCATGATTAAAAAGAATACCGTTGCTGGCATGCATATTATATGCCTCCCTGTAATTTACAGTTATCCAGTAAGCATACAGCTTAGCAACTCCATAAGGCGAACGGGGATAAAAAGATGTCTTTTCAGTCTGTGGGATCTCCTGCGCCTGGCCATATAATTCTGATGTGGATGCCTGGTAAATACGGGTTTTATCTATCAACCCCAATAGCCGGACAGCTTCTAATATCCTAAGCGTTCCAAGCCCATCTGTATTGGCAGTGTATTCAGGTGTGTCGAAGGACACCTTCACATGACTCATTGCAGCGAGGTTGTATATTTCATCCGGCTGCACTTCCTGGATGATACGAGTCAGATTCATGCTGTCAGTCAGATCGCCGTAGTGGAGGATAAAGTTCCTGTTTTGCTCATGCGGATCCTGGTACAAATGGTCAATCCTTTCGGTATTGAACATTGAAGCACGGCGTTTGATACCATGTACGGCATATCCTTTTTTTATCAGGTATTCAGCCAGGTAAGCGCCATCCTGACCGGTGACTCCCGTTATAAGTGCAGTTTTCATCTGTTTATTTTTTTTGTTTATTTTGGTATGGCTATTATTTTTTCCTTATAACGATAAAAAGCTACCGAGTTGTCCCCTACATCTTTATCTAATACCATACCTGCAGCTATTTTGTTCTTATTACCCACTTTTATTCCGGGAATGGTTGCACTGTTAATACCAAATAAATTCTCATCACCAACAGACGTAAATCCAGAGAAGCAAACATTTGGACTGATAAAATTAAATTTTCCAACTTTAGTGTCATGCCCCATACTGCATCTTGAATTGATCAGGCTAAAATCGCCAATACTTACATTCGGACCTATATTAACATTCGGACATATGATGACACCTTCACCCAAATTGGCTGATTCAGACACATAAGCATTATGATGCACCATTGATACAAATTTTGCACCTTCTGAAATAAACTTTTCCACAAAATATCTACGATACTTCAAATTAGCAATGCCTATAATGTAATTACAATCCTTTCGAATTTTATAATCTTTTATCCCTCCCAGATAAGGCGCAGAAAGCTGATAACTGGCATAAGCATCAGGATTATCATCAAGAAAGCCAATGACATTGAAATTTTTAATTCCACTTTGTTTTTGTGTATAGACAATGTATTCATCAATTTCAGCCCCATGTCCTCCTGCACCAATTATTATTACATCTTTCATTTTATTGTATTATTTTGCTGTATAGCCACCATCAACGATTAAATTAGTACCGGTAATCCACTTTGAAGCATCAGAAAGCAGAAAAGCACATGAGTTAGCCACGTCCTCTGCCTTTCCAAGTCCTAATGGGTGAAAGCTTTCAATTTTACTTAATGATTCTTCATCCTTGCTATATATCGCATTTTCTGACATAGGACTGATGACTACCCCAGGTGAGATACAATTTACCCGTATCTTTTTACGAGCCAATTCAATTGCCAATGACTTCGTGCCGGCGATTAATGCTCCTTTTGTCATTCCATAAAGCACTTTTCCTGTTTCACCGACAATGCCCATAACAGATGATATAAAAATAATACTGCCTCCTTTTTTTGCCATGAGTTTCTTTTGAGTAACCAATCTGCTAAGATTAAAACCCATAGTTACATTATTTTGAAAAAACAGTTCCATCTTTTCAGGTGTGACCCTACGAAAAGGTAATGTAGTAGATATTCCGGCACAATTCACTATACCATCAATAGTACCCAACCTATATTCGATATTGTTTAAAACTTTTTCAAGTTTGTCATAATCGAGGAGATCTAACGAGTACATAAAATGATCTTTACAATCATGCATTGAATTCAATGTCTCCTCCAATCTTTGTGTATTTCGGCCAATGAGAACAACCCTCGCCCCTAATTTACTGCAACTAATGGCACACTGCCGTCCGATACCGGAAGACGCCCCTGTTACAATAATCGTTTTATTGGTTAAACTAAAAGTTTTATTAATATCACTCATTGATGATTATATTTCTACTAATTCACTGATATGGCAATCCTTAAAATTAAGAATTACTGTTGCCCATGATAATCCAACCCCAAAACCGCAAAGAAGTACTTTTTTCTTTTCATCAAGTTTATCCTGCAGTTGTGTGGCAATGGTAAGTGGTATTGAAACCGAAGAAGTATTCCCAAATTTTTCAATAGACATGGGAACCTTGTTTTTATCAAGTTTCAGTTTCTTTCCCAGGTAGTTATTGATGTAGTCGTTGGCCTGATGAAACACGAAATAATCGATACTGTCCTTTTCCGTTCCAGCGTATGTCAATGTGTTTTTTACATCTTTTGGCACTTCCCTGATTAGAAAATTAAAAACATCTGCACCATTCATATACCCGTGTTCTTCACTCCGGATATTACCATGTTCATCAACTACCTTTTCTTTTAATGTCTCAATTGAGCTGGGATTTCTGTAGCCTCCGGCATTAATCATTATCAGGTGTCCCCGTGAACCATCTGAATTCAATGAAAAAAAGCTTTCTCCATATTTCTCATCCTTTTCAATTAATGCTGCAACACCCGCATCGCCAAATAAAAAGGCTGTATTCCTGTCTTTTGGCGAATAAACCCTCGAACGGGTTTCTCCATCAAGCAGCAAAGCTTTTCTGAATCCACTTTGCTGCATATACGAGTAAACAGTTGACAATCCGTAAATAAATCCTGAACAACCAATATTGATATCAAAAGCAATGGCGCTTTTTGGCAGGTTTAAGCGGTGTTGAAGAATGATTGCAGTAGCTGGCATTTTATAATCCGGTGTTTGCGATACAAAAACCAATAAATCAATTTCAGTGCGGTCGATATCCATGTTTGTCAAAAGCTTTTCAGCAGCGGCGAAACACAGGTCAGATGCACAAGTATCTTTATCGGCAAAACGCCGCTCCTTTATCCCGATTTTATCAACAACATCTTTTACTGCTTCAGTATCAAAATAAGTTGTGTACTTATAGTTATCAATAACATTTCCGGGGACAGCGGCTGCTAATCCACTAATACCAATATTTTTATACTCCAAATAAGCCATAGCCTAATTATTGTCCATTCTTTTTTTCACTTCATTAATCAGGTCTTCTAAGGTAATCAATTTACCGAAATCATCATTTTCAATGGCAACTCCAAATTCCTCATCCAACATGGCAATCAATTCTAAGTAACCCAGTGAATCCCATTCGGGATAGTTTCGAAACTCATCTTTCAAATCAAGCTCCTGATCTTCTATTTCCAGAATTTCTTTAAATAAATTGATAAATTTTTCTTCCATGATCATTTTTTTTGTAGATAAATATCCCTTAAATTCTTCCATTGTGGCACTATTCTCTGATGAAATCCCTTCTCTGATAAACACTTTCTTAATGGTTAACAAAAGTATTTTTAAATCCAATAAAAAACTCAGATGATCCACGTAATAAATATCGTATCTAAACTTTTCATCCCATGATAAGGTATTTCTCCCATTCACTTGTGCCCAACCAGTAATTCCAGGTCGAATTTCATGACGGCGGGCTTGTTCTTTAGAATACCGAGGTAAATATTTTACCAAAAGTGGTCTTGGGCCAATCAAACTCATATCTCCTTTTAATACATTTATCAATTGTGGTAATTCGTCAAGTGATGCACTACGGATAAATTTTCCAACCGGCGTTAAACGCTTGGCATCTGGTAACAGTTTTCCGCCGGCATCCTTCTTATCGTACATGGTTTTGAATTTTATCAGGCGGAAGATGCGAGCATTTTTACCAGGGCGTTCCTGAACAAAAAAGGGGTTTCCATTGTTGGCAATAACCAACAAGACAGTAACAACTAATAACACTGGTGAAAGAAAAATTAATACTATAAGTGTAGCAAAAAAATCGATAAATGTTTTAATGAATAGTCTATAGGTCATTAATTATTGTATTTTTTTTCAATCAAGAATCCTTCGATGGTTTTAAATTGTAGCGCTATAGATTAAAAGACATTTAACCTGTCAACTAAAACATGAAAACATCATTTATCCAGTTACTTAAAGAATATTTTTCATAGATTTCATTTGGAACATTTTGATAGGGAGTTTCAAAGAAGTTTAAATCTATTTCTTCAAAATTAGAATCAACTACTAAAATATTTTGATTATTATAAAAATCATATTTTTTAATTTGTTGATTAGTCGTAATAAGCTTGCGCTTAGTACCTAGCACTTCAATCGTCCGCATAGTTAACCCTGTTTGAGTTGGCGATTGCATGTCCAAAGAAACTTTGGAGTCCGCTATTATTTTTGCAACATCCTTTGAAGGTATCATCTTATAATTGAAATCAGACATTGAAAACCCTTTAAAACTTGAGTCTGTCAGCTTTTTTTGCAAGAATAAAATACGGCTTGGAAAATATAAATAAAAATAAACATTGAAACTAAGATTTATTAAATACTGTTCTGCATTTTTAATAAAGGAGAACCTATTAGAATGAACAGTTCCTATAAATGAAACATCAATGTTTTTTTCTTTAATAGACGAAACCTCATGGTAATCATCTGTAAAAAATAAAGGTCGGAAAATCAAATTTTCAATTTCTTCACAATCATTCAAATCAAACGATAATGTTTTATCAAAATATGGAAATAAAGAGCGGGCATTGTTATTTTTCAGAGAATCCCAGAGATAAAGAATGAGTTTTGCTTGAGGGTACACCTTTCTCAAAAGCAATAATTCATTTGAACTAAAAGTTTCTCCTCTTATGATAAGGATGTAGTCAAAATCAATATCCCTTCTTTCATGAATTATTTTTTTAATGTATGACGTAAATTGGGAACGAACTATTCTCTTACCTATTCGGTATATTATTTTACTCCATGTGGATGTAGATATTCTTTCATTATAAATATAAGTAACAGCACCCTTATTGACTAATTTGTTATATATAGCACTACCATATATCCCTTTTCCTTGAGGAGTAAAAAGAAGAATTTTTTTTCCACGAAGGTCGGCTCTTATCTGCATCTTATTTCAACAGTCCTTTCTGCTTCATCTCCAGAAGAGAGGTTTCGTATTTATCGTCAAATACTGATTGACCCTGAGCCCATTTGACAAAATATTTAATTCCTTCGTTAAACATAATAATAGGTTTAAATCCAAGGTCCTGCTTAATTTTGCTTATGTCTGCATAATTATGCCTTATATCACCTATTCGAAAATTACCCGATACTTCAACTGGTACAATTCTATCATAGTACTTCATGAGTAATTTAACTACCGTATTAACATCAGTTGGAATACCGGTACCTACATTATAAACATTACCATCTGCTTTATTGCTCTCAATTCCAAGTATCGTTGCATTTATCACATCGTCAATATAAACAAAATCACGCGATTCTTTCCCATCTTCAAATACATTAATAGGGTTTCCATTCCTTATCCGAGTTGAGAATATCGACAGGATGCCAGTATAAGGATTGCTAAGTGATTGTCCGGGTCCGTAAACATTTTGATACCGAAAAGCAACACCTGCAATACCCAGTGATTTTGTAACAGTCATAACAAGTTGTTCCTGGACTTGTTTAGTAATTCCGTATATTGACGAAGGATGAATTTTCGAATCCTCATCTGTAGCGACCAATTGTAAAGGTTTACTGCAACCAGGATAATTAACTTCAAAGTCACCTTTACTCAAGGCTTTCTCTATTCTGTGATCCGGATAAACATAAGCAAGCTCTTTACTTAAATATTTGCCCTCACCGTAAATTGCTCTGGATGATGCCACAACGACTTTCTTTGCATCATGTGGTTTATTGGCGAGTATATCCAACAATAGTGCTGTGCCACCAATATTTATCTCACTATAGCGTTCAACTTCATACATGGATTGACCGGTACCTGTTTCAGCCGCCAGATGAACAATAATTTCCTGATTTTTCAGTGCATTCTCTAAAACAGTTCGATCTGTTATTGACCCATGAATAAAATTCACCTTGCCTTTTATGGAATGAAATAAAGGAGAAGTAACTTTAGGGTCATTTCCGTGAATTTGTTTTGAAAGACTATCGAGGACAGTTACATGATAACCTTTTTCAATTAGCTTGATACTTAGGTTTGATCCTATAAAGCCTGCTCCTCCAGTTATCAGAATATTCTTATTTACTTTCATTCGCTTTAATGACTATTCTTTAGTTCTAACATTTTTGTGTACAAATTCAAATAATCAAAATACCTGTCATTCTTATTAAAAAAATTCTCTGCCCTAGTCCTGCACAAAGGAATATAATGTTCTTTCCCTTTTTCTAGAACCTTATTAATTGCTTTTGTCAAACCATCAATATCCTCTTTATTAACCACAATCCCGGTTTCCTCATCTATTGCTTCCGGGCTGCCTCCCGTATTATAGGTAATAACAGGAGTACCACATGCCAGGGCTTCGATGTTGGTAGTGGGGAAGTTATCCTGATATGTCGGGTTTATAAAAACCTCGGCAAGTGCATAAAAACTAGCCAATTCCTGAATGTTCTCAGTTCTTTCAATACCAATTAATTCTTTAGGTAAATTGTTAATTTGTTTTTTAGAAAGGCCAATCAATACAACCTTTATATCTGAAGGCAATCTATCTGCAAGTAACATAAAATCATCCAATCCTTTGCGTTTATCCCAAATACTCGCAACACCTAAAACCACTTTTATGTTAAGCAGACCATGTTTTTCCAAAAAGGCCTCAGGAATACTTTTAGGTGTAAATACATTCAGATCAACTCCATTATGAATTGTGATGGTTTTATGTTTAAGAAAAGATTGGTCAACTAGTTTTTGTAACCATTTTGAAGGAGTAACTAATGTGATATTTGAGGGAAAATTGAACAGCCTTTTTTTGTCGTTGAAATTCTTTTTTGAATTATCCAATATATAGGATGATGGATAATATTTGGTTTTGGGGCATTGTTGGCATTGCGTTTTCCATTTTTCGCATCCAACCGAATCAAAATAAGTGCAATGTCCAGTAAACGCCCAACAATCATGAAGTGTCCATATCACCGGACATTTACTTCTTGCTAAATAATTGAATAATAATCCTATATTAATATAATATCCATGTATATTCTGAAATCCAATTGCATCAGGATTCAGTTTTTCAATTTCACTGATTAGGTTTATAGTTGCTGTGTTTGACCCAAATCCATGCCGGTCAAATACCATTGTTTTAAATCCATGCTTATAAATATCCCACTTGTCGCCTATCTTAATTAGTTTGGATTTGCTTGGACGGTTACCCCTTCCATAAGCAATGTAGCTTTCATGCCCATTTGCAATCAGAGCATTTCCGATATCTTCAGTGATACGGCCTACACTACCTGAGTTAACAGTACTGGTAATCTGAAGAATTTTCATTTTTTATCAACCCTACGTGAGTAGCTTTTCTCTTTTAATTTTGTTGCATGTTCTCTGATATCACCAATAACAGTTGCCGGATTGCCACTTATAATTGAATAATTGTCAATCTTACCGCGCACAACACTTCCAGCTCCAATAATCACATTGCTGCCAATATTTGTACCTGGCAACAAAATGGAATTCATGCCAATGAAGACATTATCTCCAATCGTAATTGGGCCTACTAAACCAATATCAGTAAGAGGTTTTTCTCCTATTGATATGAGGCTGGTTGTATAACTATAGTCGTGCGTTAATAAAATTACATTTGAGGAAATAACTAACCTGTCGCCCAAGGTGATTAAATTAAAGTCATCAAATTTAACGCTATAGGCAATAAACCTTGGTAAACCGGTTAATCTCATACCAGCCAAATTGAGAAATCTATTGTAATATCTCATATACAGTCTATGATTAGTATAGACAAGCGGAAATAGCAATATCTTTTTAAGATGAAATATAGATTTTTTGATAAGCCTTTTGATTTTCATTTTAACAAAAAATTTATGTATTTAGAACCAATATTATCTATTGAGAAGGACTCCATTTTTTGACTTGCTTCTAGTCCAATTGTATTACGAAGTGATTCGTTTGACATTAGGTCTTTAAGTCTATTTAGATAGGTTTCCATATCACCTTCGTCAATCAAAAATCCATTTATTTCATTGTCTATCAAATCAGATGGACCGGCTTCGCAATCAAAACTTATGCATGCCAGACCGGCTGACATAGCCTCGCCTAATGCATTTGGAAAGCCCTCTGAAATTGATGTAAAGGCAAATATTTTACTCTTTTGATAATAATCGTCAATATTAAGTATATTACCTGTAAAAACCACATTGTGCTGTAATCCAAGTCTATCCCTGAACTCAGTCAGGTTTTCCTTTTCTGGCCCATCACCGACGAAAATCAATTTCCATGATTCATAATCAACCTTTGCAAACAATTCCATCAATAAATCCTGTTTTTTTGATTTAATCATGCGGCCAACGTTCAAAATAATATTTTCTTTTCTACTGACTGGATTGCTGAGCGACACTTTTTTTATAGGATTTGCAATTACTTTAATATTTCTATTTCCGGTTTCGTTTAAAAGAAAATATCTGGAATACTCAGTTTGAGAAACAATACCATATGCAAAACGGTACGAAACCTTTCTTAGCGTATTATGAAAAACACCCCAATCCTTAGTGGGTTTACTCCTGTCTGTAACAAAAACCGGATATTTTAAAAATAGTGTTGATAGCAAAACAAAAGAGCTATACATCTCTTCGAAACTTAAAACTGCATCAGGTTTGAGTTTGCGTATTGTTCTCCTTAGATAACGCATTAACTTGAAAGAAAAGACTAGACGGGAATGTTTTTTGTAGTCAAATTGAGGCTCATGAATTATAACGTTGTCAGAAACAGAATAAAACTTTTCAACTTTAACTAAAATAATAAGATGAGTTTCAATATCTGTTTTATCACCACTATAATTTACTAACTCCGTTATTACCCGCTCTGATCCACCACCTGCTGTAAGCGAAGGTATAACAAAACAAATTTTCTTATTAGGCACTTATTTTCTTATTTTTTTAATCTGACCTACCTGAATACACATTCACTAATTATCACTTTATACTTTTCACTATATAGTCAACCATCCATCCGTAAGGATTAAATTTCCCTTCGTACCAGCTTAAATCTTTGTCCCAGTAACCGGGACAGGGGTCGTAACCTTCGGGTGAAAAGCCATAACTGATTTCCACAATCAAAGGTTTTTCATTTTTATAAATAAAATCAAAGGCTACACATTGGGTTTTTAGTTTAGCTGCTATTTCTTGAGATAGTTTAATCGTATTCCTATCAAATAGTTCTTTATTGTATAATATAGCACCACTACCCGAAGCACGAAAATCATTTCTCCGAACCATGCGTTTTATGGCAAAGGCTTTATTATCGATAACAATTACACGAATATCATATTTGTTGTCAGGTATGAAATTCTGGAAATAAACATAACCACGTTCCTTACCGCTAACTCTTGAAAATTCGGTGGTATATCCAAGCCGGATTATCCCTTTCACAACATTAATTAATGAAGATTGTCCCTTTTTGAACTTTCTTATGCGTTCTTTCAGGTTTGGCCAGGCATCATACTGACTAAATCCGCTACCAAAAGCCAGATTGATTAGTTTTATTGCATCACGTTTTGTCTTTGCCAATTTGACGTTTTGTGAACCGGCTCCACCGCGTAATTTAAAAACCTTTGGAAAATTTGTTTCTTTAGCCCAGGATAATGCATTTTTTTTATCGTAAAAAACATAAGACGATACGAGTGGAGCGCCAATAGCTTCAAGCAAATATTTTTGGCCCACTTTATCGTCAAAATGCCACATGGTATTGAAATCAGGAAAAACAGATCTCCCTGAAGTCTGAACCGAATAAAGTAACTGCTTCGTAAACAAGAAATCCTTCGGGCCGGCATGATGGAAATGCCACATCAGGGCATCACAATCATTCAATTGCTTAATTATATCATTCTGATAGCAATTAACAAGCTTATAGGGTATCTTATTTGCCTTACAATAATCTATCCAACGCTCGCTAAAAGAACCTTTAATATGATGTATTCCAATTTTCATGTATGATCATAATGATTAATTAAACGTTACCAGCGAACATTTCAATTTACTTTTGCAGTGACCAGTGATTTTGCTTGCAATATTCCACTACTTCATCTGTAAACTCACCAAAAAAAGGATAGCCTACATATTGCGAAAAACATGTGGATTGACTAAAAATATTTATTTCAACAACTCGCCAGTTAGCCTCTTCGTCAAAGCATAAATCCAGGCTGACAATGCGGGAATAAAACATTTTACGTGCAATTGCTTTTGCTAACTCCTTTAAAACGGAGAATTTCGGTATTTGTGCTACGAAAGCTAGTTCCGTATCAGGATGACGGTAGAATTTCTTTCCATATTGATCCAGTGCATAGCCATATAAAAAACCATCATTCTTAATAAAAGAAGCAATCCCCCCTACTGTTAAATTATCAAGTGAACCACCTACACCCATCCGTAAAGCACAATTCAATACATGTATACGATTGTCTTTCACAGATTTATAAAGACAGATCCGTATGGTGTTCAAGCCGACAGGGTTAAACCTTGAAAAAAAATCGTGTTGTTTGATTTCTTCCTGAACAACAAAATTCTTTTTATTGTTTATCAAATTAATAAGTTCCTTGTTAGTTTTTGGGAAAAAGATATCCTTCCCACCATAAGAATCTCTATTGGGCTTAAATACCAAAGGATAATTTAATTTTTTTGCAATTTTCTCAATTTGACTAAAAGAAACTGGATTTAGATCCGCATCCATGTATTCTCTATCTATATTGTGAAAATAGGGTTTAGGAAAAATATTGCCGGGGAAATAACTATTATAAAAGCTCTTGTAGGATAAATACTCACCTGCAGATGTGTTATTTAATGTTGGCTCAATATCTGCGATATAAACCTCTTCCGGAATGTACGATGGTAGCGCAACACCAGAGATGTTACTGCAAACTCTCAAAGTAGCATAATTCACTTTGCGGGTAAAATCCTTCCAAAAAAATGCATGGTCTCTTTCCGCCTGTATCTCTGCGGCTTGCTTAAAGTTCCGGTTGTTTTTCAAAAATAATAGCAAAAGCGTTATTCCACCCAATTCTGCCTCCCCTACTGAGGAGATAGTATTTTACAAGTTGTTTAATGCGTTTTTTAAGAGAGAATTGGTTATTTAAAAGTATTCTTTTATACATCCTTTGTTTAATATTATCGTACTACTTTTAAAATTCTATATCCAACCATTACCTGATATCAATATACCCAATTCAACAGTAGTCATAAACTCAATATCAGGCCATTTTTTAACAGCAGTTGAAATTATTTTACTAAGGCTGGATAGATTTTTATCACGATTTTTCGAATCTATGAAACCAACAAAATTAATCCGATGACTACTGATAATCGCAGGTTTCTTCATTCTAAATGCTATCGAAATATCTGATAAACATCTATCAACGGAATCAATGCCTGGAATTAGGGAAGGTTCAAAGGTACAATTGCGGATTAAAGCTATTTGACCATGCTTATTTTTTTGACCTAAAAAACGGGAATGGTAAATTGGTTCTTGATTGGAGACCGGTTCTCGCATTTTTCGTAATCCCTGAATATATTTTACCCCCTTACCTGCTATTGCCTGGTTGTAATCATTGCTCCATATATAATTGGTCGGAATAATGGACAATGATTTATATTCAAATAATTTTTCGAAAATATCAAGGCCTTCCAGGTATATCTGCAATTTATCTGATTTATCCTGTTCAGAATAATATTTGGTTGCTTCAACAAAATAATTATAACTTTTTATAATCCCTTTCTTAATACTTCCCGGCATCTGATTTTTAAAGGCAAAAAGCATATCAGGATCACGTTGCTGCAAAGCAGTCATAAATTTGCTTACATTCAGGTGTTCACGTGCATGAAATTGCGGATAAAATATTTCATTTTTTTTCCCCTCTTTCCACAATTTAAAGTTATTAGAATGATTCGGGAATCGTTTAAAAGTCTCCGTTATCAATTCATAGTGATAGTTATTGTAATTAGCCTCCTTTATCTTCTCAAAGTCAGGATTGGCCACTACACAATTAGCTGTAGCTATAGGATGATTACCGTTTTTGTCCTTGTATGAAGAGAGTAGCCCAAAAAGCAGTTCCAGGTCATCCTGACTGGCGAGGGAATCATATCGTTCATAAGGGTTTAAATCTACTCTATAACCGGCTTTCAGACAATCTTCATATACTTCACGTGAAGGCATCCGAATACTTCCCCAGTCATCGCTCTCAATTACAACAATTTTTCGCTTTGTTCGCCAGCCTGGAATATTTGTTAGGTTTTTTTTTACTCTTCTAAAATATTGTTGCATACGAAAGTGTTTGTGCAATTGATATAAAAATTGATTTAACAAGAAATATTTGACAAATCATTTAACCACGCTTCTAAACATAGAATTTCGGAATTATTTACAATCTGTTCTTTTAATAACATTTGATATGAATTGAATATATTATCTTCTATTGATAATTGTGGCTTCACAATTGACTGAACGATTTTTACTACTTTTTCACCAGTTAAAAACATAGGGATCTCAGAAATAAAATCCTTGAAATAATCATGCGGATTTCTTTCCTGAAAAACAGTAGCTTCACTAAATCCTAAATGATAGCCATACAGCCACATTATTGGCTGGGCAATTAAACCACGTAATATGTCAGTATACCTAAATGTTACGGTAGACGGCAGATAAAGCAAAGGAAATAATTCTTTCCTTATTTTAGTATTTTGAGTGTTGAAAGGAGAAATAGTTCCTTCCTCCAAAACTATAGGCTGCCTTTTACCAAAGGTACAAGGTTTGTCAGATGTAAGTCTGTATATTGCATCTACATCCGGGTCATTATCTGCAAGACCCTGCCAAATTCCAATTTTTATTTTTTTCGTTGATTTAATCGTATCCGGCAATGTGTTTTTATTAATTAAATCTAAGGGTAATCCTCTTGGCCAAATTTTCATTTCGGTAAAAAACTTATAAATGTTTACAAAACCTTGATTTTTTACAACACAATCGTAAACATCTTCAAAATCAGGAAAATGAAAGGACTCATAAGGAATATTATCATCATCAGTATCAATAATGTATTCTGTTCCTGATTTAATCGCTTCTAGATACCCAATCATTTTTCTGGCATAATGATTATAAGGTAACAAATTCGGCAGCCGAAATTCACTTTCATCCTGATCTTTAACAGAAATTAGTTTAACCTCAGTACAGTTCCAGTTTTGCGGCGTTTTTTTATCTGCTACTACAAATAATTGGAGATCCTTAATTTTTGCAAATTCTTTTACAGCTTTAGTTGGATAGTTTATTGATGTGATTACGATACTTTCTCTCATTTTCTAATTTATTATATTTTATTAATACAGGTTGCTGCTACAACATAATTTGCAAAGGCTTTAGGAGACCACTTTCTCTTGAAAGCGTCAAGTATTTGTTCTGAACGAACATCCGGTAACAATTGAATCGATTCTTTAAAGGAATCCCAATTAACTTGATTATTTGGCAAATAACCCATTTCATTGATTTCGAAAACCTCATCTTCAAATGGAAGATACCATTTTACTGAAAGTTTATCCGTTACAATGGCAGTTCCTACACAAAAACTATAAATAAACCTGTTAGGAATACTTTTTCTGAAACCTGATATATTCAAGTTATATTTAAATTTGCTGATATGTTTTGTGTAATCAGACAAGGGAATAAATAAGTCTTTATTTACCTTAGGCTCTTCTGAATTTTTATCAAATATTTTAATTATTCTCCCATCATACCCCTTGCCTCTTTCTGAAATTAACCTTGCAGCTATTGCCCTTTTTTCATTAGGATGATTTATAAAATCACCCCAGAAACCAAGAATATGAGGTTCATTCAGATAAATATCTGGTAGATAAGAAAACTCTGCCTTAGGTCCCTTATTGCCTCCAAAGTAGCACATCAAGGTGTCAGTTTTTATTAATTTGTCAATAAATAAACTTTTATAACCTTTTAATAAAGATTCGTGAGAATAAATATTGTATGACCTTCCACCTGGACCCAACATGGAAGGAAATATTTTATGTTTGTTAGCTAAAACATCTGGATGATATGGAACTCTAACTTCAGGAGTTAACTTAAATCCTGTATTTTCAATTTTTTTAGGGCATTGAGCTTTAAAATAAATTACATTTTTTTTCAACGCATCAGCATCAAAATAGTACGGGGTATCAGCAATATCGTAGCAAAAAAGTTGTTTTCTTCCGTTCACCTCAATAAAGCCTTCCATTAAATAATTAGCTTCTGTTTTTATTAAATGTAGTTTTAAATATTTTCTTAATCCAAGAAATATTTTATAATTTCTTAACCAGAAACTCTTAAGAACGGATTTTGGTTTTATTTCAAATTTAATCTCCTTGTTTTTTTCCAACTCGTAAAAACCCAAGATTAACCAGTGGTAATAGAAATAATACCGTAAAGGAATTTTTGTTAAAACTACTCTTATCATTATTTATAAAGAAGTTAAAAGATTCATTAATAGATATATATTTATATAGATCTTATTTATTTATTTATTAATTTTCCCAGTTCGTCAGAAGTCATAAATTCTACGTCGCACCATCTTTGGGTAATCTCTTGTAATAAAATTTTCAACCGCTTTAATCCATTGTCTCTGTTTCCCGTATCAATAGCACCGATATAATTTACACGGTGAGAACTAATTATAGCTGGTTTATGCCATTTAAAAGCGATTGAAATATCGCTTAAACAATTATTTACCCAATCCTTTCCCAATTGGCTAGGTTCAAAAAAACAGTTACGTGTAATATACCTTTGTCCAAATTTATTTTTTTGCCCAAGCCAATGCAACACTTTTTTGGTTTGCCCATGACCCAGCGCTTCGTGTTGAATTTTGGAGGCTGACATATATTTAATCCCATTTTCAACAGCCGTTTGCTCTAATGTATTATTAAACGGGCCATTAGGAGGAACAAAAAAAGTAGCCTTATAAACAAACAAGTCTTCAAACAACTTAAGCCCTGAAGTAATTACCTCTTTTTGATATTCAATCTCATTTTTGTTATACAAATCGAAAGCGGCCTGATAGGAAACACTATACGAGTGTTTATTTCTAAATCCCCAAAAACCATGCTCAAATGCCAGGCGGGTTTGCGGATCCTTATTTTGCAATGCTTTCAACCAGACCTGAACGTTTAGGTGTTCACGTCCATGAAACTGCGGGACAAATAGCCTGTTTCTAATCCCTTCCTGCCATAGTTTAAATGCATCTTCACGATTGTATCTTTTTAAAGTACTGGTAAAGGGTTCATAATAGTAATTTTGAAAATTGGCTGTTTTTATTTTATCAAAATCGGGATTGGCTGCCAGGCTTATGGGCGTGAAAACAACCGGATTTCCATTCATATCTATAACTGATGATAAAATTTCGAATAATGCAGCCAGATCATCCCTTGTAGCCAGAGAGTCGTAAAGATTGTAACGCATAGAATCCCCATAAGTTAAATCAACTCCTTTTGATTGCAGACTTTCGAAAGTCCGCTTTGAAGGCATCCTTATGCTCCCCCAATCATCACTTTCGATAACGACAATTTTACGATTTGTTCTCCAACCGGGAAGATTAGAAAGATGGCGAAGAATAAGCTGTTTACTCAGTTCCATGGATATAGAATTAAAACAGCAATTTTATATAATCTATTATAGGGACTGTTTCGTCAATGAATAAGGCAACAACAGGGTTACCAAAAAGTGTTGCTATCCCCATTATATCCACGGCATACCTTACGCCAACGATACAATATATTACCAAAACAAAAACGGAAAAGGCATTTATAAATTTTAAGATTGGGGTCAATTTAATTTTCCCAATAGCCAAGGAAAAAAATGCAAAAAGAAATAGCGTAGCAACACCCAAAAAGCGGGAACCAGATGGCATAATACTTACAAGATTACCAGCACTAAATAGTAAGAGACTAAATTCGAAAAGCTGTCTATACCCCTCATTTTTCAGCAGTTTATTACGCTCGTAGGTGAATATATAAATAACTAAAGCATAAATTAAGTAAGTGAGTAATTTTCCCCGATAAATTATATACCAATTTCGAGATGCTAATGATTCTTTAACACGGGTAGCATACCCTTCATTGCTATACATGTTTACTTTTTCCTGCAAAAGATCAAAAGGTAAATAAGTAGTTAAAAAAGACGTTATTGCACTCAATTTAAGTTCGAAAACAAATGAAGTAAAAATAAATAGGTAAAAATAAATATATGTTTTCTTAGGCAGGTATATATACACAATAAAAAGTGCAAAAGGGAAAATGAAAGTGAAATGAATTAGAATAGCTATCACAGCCCAATACAGATTCTTCTTTTTCTTCTCAAATAGATAGGGCATTACCCCGAACATAAATACATGTGTTGCCGTACTAAATCTAACGAATTGGAATGAATAAATTGCAATAATAAAAGAAAATGTTAATATAAAAAGCGCTTGAAATATTGTAATACGCCCATTTATCCGATCAATAACATACCATATATTTCTGCTGTAAAAATAGCCATAAATTAAACCAACAATAGCATAGAAAACTCGCCAATTATCAGTTAAATTTGAAATAATGGAAATCAATAAGGTCTCATAAATATCAAGGTAATTAGAATCTTTATATAAATATTTAAATGATTCAAAAAATGGAATATCACTATTTGCTATATGACTAAAAGATTGGGCAAAGCGAAAAGCATCCCAACCTTCCCCGGGGATTACCATAGTAAGGCCAAAAAATGCTGTGAAAAGCCAAATAATATTTCTGCTATACCAACTTCTATAGTTTATGATAGAATATATAAAAGAATAAAAAGGCCATATGAAAAACATGGTTACTTGAAATGTGTTTCTGTCTTTTATTTTTGCAAATGTCATCGTTGTCATTATTCAGCCCAGATAACCCGTTTGATGTAATCAGTATAACTTAAAATAATTCTAACTATTTTATCAGAAACATTTGGCATTGAATAATCTTCAACCTTTCTAAAATCGCGTTTAGTTCCTGTTTTTTGAAATTGCAATTGCAACAAACCCCGCATAATCCGTATTGGGTTAAGACCTACCATCATAACCGATGCTTCCTCCATTGCCTCCGGCCTTTCATGAGCTTCACGGATGTTGAGTGCCCTAAAATTAAGTATTGATGATTCTTCGCTAATAGTACCACTATCAGACAGCACTGCAAATGCATGAGTCTGCAAAGCATTAAAGTCACAGAACCCTAATGGCTTCAGGAATTGGATTTCTCCCTTTACTCTAACTCCTTTGTTTTCAATCATTTTCCGGGTACGTGGATGTGTAGTCACAATGATAGGATAATGGTATTTATCAGCAATCAGGTTTAATGCAGTAATCAGGGAGTTAAAATTCTTTTCACTGTTAATATTTTCCTCCCTATGTGCTGAAACAACAAAGAATTTCTCATTTTTCAGATTCAAACGTTTTAATACATCCGATGTCCTGATCTTTGGTAAATAATAGTTTAAAACTTCAAACATTGGACTCCCGGTTTTAATAATACGATCAGGCGGTAATCCCTCTCTTAGAAGGTATTCCCTCGCAATATCGCTATATGGCATATTTATATCAGAAATATGGTCAACAATCTTTCGATTGGTCTCTTCCGGGACTCTCTGGTCAAAACAACGATTACCAGCTTCCATGTGAAACACTGGAATATGCCGTTTCTTGGCAGGTATTGCACATAGGCAGCTGTTGGTATCGCCCAAAACCAGAAAAGCATCAGGTTTCTCTTTTTCGAGTATGGGGTCGATGTTGATTAATATCTGTCCTATCGTGGTAGTAGCAGTAACTCCAGCTGCGTTGAGAAAGTAATCTGGTTTGCGTATTTCCAGATCTTCATAAAAAATTCCGTTTAGTTCATAGTCGTAGTTTTGGCCTGTATGTACAGTAATGTGTTCGACAACTTTTGACTCGTCGAGTTTAGCTATGACTCTTGAAAGACGGATGATTTCTGGGCGCGTTCCAACAACTGTCATTACTTTTAGTTTCTCCATAAAATTATTTATTAATGATATAGTTGATAATGTTTTGCCTGTTAATTATTTACAGTTAACCATAAGATAAATGTAATCTGTAATCTTTTATTTAAACCCTTTCAAAAAATGTATCCTGATCATCCTGAGAGAAGTGTTCACTAATCCAGAAAATTGTGTACAGCTCTTCATCACCAATATTGGTGATGTTATGTGTAAACCAGACGGGCATATCTACAAATGATGGTTGAGCTCCATCCAACTCAAATGTAAGCACCTTGTCAGTATCAATGCGACGAAGTTCAATTCTTGCTTTTCCTTTAATTACCGTGAACCGCTCAGCTTTGCGGGTATGAAAGTGGTTACCGCGAGTGATACCTGATATGGTAGTAGAGAAAGAAACCTGGCCCCCACTATTAAGTTTTAAGGTCTCAACAAAACTGCCCCGGCTGTCAGTATTGAGTTTCAACTGGAAGGGGAAGAATGATTCATGATCAATATAACAAACTAAGGTATTGAACAGGTTCCGATCAAACAAGTTACCCAAATTTGGAATGATGCCTTGTTCAAAATAATTTTCTTTGTAATCTGTAAGTTTTTTAAGTAGATCAGAAACTTTTATTTTTGCTGTAGGCTGCAGACAAACCGTTTCAATAATCGCTTCTTCATTCGCTTCATTGTGCTTTGCGTCAATATATTTAATGAACTCTTTGACTAATTCAGAAACATAAATCAATCTGATTTCACTATCTTTATCTATTTGGGGTTGTTCGTTGTGCGTTAGCTGATGGCAAAAGGTTGCCACGACAGAGTTATAATAAGGATGTCCGAATGGTCCATAAACATTAGGGATCACAAAACCTGTGAATCGGGCATTGTTGCGATCAGCCCATTCCTCAAATAGTTTCCTTCCTTCTTTCTTTGATTTGCCATATAAATTGTTGTGTTCTTCCTGTATGGAGGAAGAAAACAAAATATGTGGTTTCGAATGAGTTTCTTCACATGCAGTAATCAGTTGTTTAACCAAGTTGATGTTTGTTTGATAAATGACATATGGATCATTGTGCCGATTCATAGCTGCCAAGTGAACAATTAAATCACACTGGTCAACAAAATTCTGAAGCATTTTATCATCCTGAAAATATTCATCTTCAAATGGAATCCGTTCTAATTTATCGGGATGTAACCCAAGTGTATTGTATAGGTGTTTTCCGATAAAACCCACCTGGCCGGTGATTCCAACTTTCAGCATATTTTGATTTTATTAGATGATTTATTGGAATAAATAAACGAAACTTGATAAAATATTGAAAAGATTTTAATTTTCAAACAGTTCAGGGTTCATAAACATGAATAGCATTTTCTCCAAGTATATCATTTCGTATTAAGGGTAATTTAAGTAAAAGCAGTTTTAACCCTTCAACATCCAGTTGTTGGGAATTATGAGATGTATAATCATTAGTTTCTGCAATTTTGGGTTCTCCTTCCGTAAAAAACTTACCATAGTTCAAATCTCTGGTATCAGCCGGAATTCTATAATATTCACCAAAATCTTCAGCCTTTGCCATTTCTTCACGACTTACAAGAGTTTCAAAAAGTTTTTCTCCATGGCGAGTACCTATTACTTGGATGGAAGTAGATGAATTGTATAAATCGATCAATGCTTGTGCAAGTGTCTTAATGCTTGCCGCTGGAGCTTTCTGAATATAAATATCTCCATTTCTTGCATGTTTAAAGGCATAATAAACCAAATCAACAGCATCATCCAACGTCATCATAAAACGTGTCATTTCGGGATCAGTAATTGAAAGTGGTTTATTTGATTTTATTTGCTCAATGAACAGAGGTATGACAGAGCCGCGAGATGCCATAACATTACCATAACGGGTACCGCAAAATGTTATCCCCGAAGCATTCATATTTCTGCTCTTGGCTATCATCAATTTCTCACTAAGGGCTTTACTCATACCCATTGCATTGATAGGATATACTGCCTTATCGGTACTTAGAACCACAACATTTTTAACATCGTGCTGCATAGCACTGTCCCAATACATTTTCACAACCAACAATGTTGGTTCGAACCGCTTCCATAGGAAAAAACTCGCATGAAGGTACTTGTTTTCAGAGCTGCTGCATGAAACACATAGTCCACACCATGCATTGCCATATCAACACTTCGTAGATCTCTCGTATCACCTATATAGTACTTAATTTTTTCGTTACGATAAAACTGACGCATATCGTCCTGCTTTTTTTCATCACGGCTTAAAATTCTTATTTCATTTACGAAATCACTTTGTAGAAAGCGACCTAAGACAGCGTTTCCAAATGATCCTGTACCTCCAGTTATTAAAAGTGTCTTTTTGTTATTCATTTACTTAATTATATTAAATTCAATTAACAGTAGGAATTACCTTTTCGAAATTTGACGTAATATCCTTAACTATATTTTTGACATCTAAAATGTCAATTACTTCTTTTCTTTCTTTAAAGATTTGCAAATCATATGACCTGTTAAATGACAATTCGATTGCTTTTGCAACATTTATGTAATTATGATCAGAAAAAATAACACTTTTTTTCATATTTGCCAGAAAATTTCTTGCAGGACTATTTTCTCGAGTAATTGAAAGAACCATTCTATCTAAAGCCAAATACCCTTTTAACTTACTTGAGATAAAAACATCTCCCGGTATGTCTGCATCCATATCCACCAGTAAGGAAGATTCTGTATAAACTTTGTTCAAATCATTTGTCCATTTTTTCATGAGTATTTTATTCAGAATTTCCAAAGGAACATTTAATAATTCTAAGTCTATATTATTATTTCCAATAATATGTAATTCCGCATCATTACCCATCTCACAATATTTAACAAACCCCTTGATTAAACTATCTGGCTTTCGAGCCGAATAAAATGACCCCAAGTATGTAATAATCTTTTTATCACCTGGTGCCCCCATCACGACCTTAGTATTTGCGATAGGATCAGGTGTAATATAACTTTTTTCTAAAATATCAAAATTCAAATTACTTTGTTGAAATTTTAACATGTAGGGATTATTCATTGAGATAAGGTTAGCAAACTTGAGCGCATTTACAATAGGTTTAACAATACTTCTTCTGTAAATTTCAAATGTTTCCCAGCCTTTCGGAGGTGGTAACGGATCAACCAAATGAATTGCCAATGGTACCTTCAACTTTTTACTAATTCTCATCCCGAGGTTTAGGCTTGATTCTCCACCACGAGAACCAAGAACATATACAATGTCTGGTCTAAATAATTTTATTTTATTTTTTAAAACCTTGTAAACCTTTAATTCCCAATAGATAAATTGAATACTTATATGAATTAATATAGTCATTAACTTTGTTAGTCTATCGGGAAACACATAACCAGGTTTAATTTCATTTATTTCAAGGTTTTCATAGCTTAATTTTGAATCATTACTCATGCAGGCAACCATTATCAGGTTCCCTGAATCAAATAATCCATTAATTATTTTTTCATTTACAATCCCTACTGGCGATTTTCCAAGACTTAAGGCGATAATAAAAATTCTCATTTATTAATAGTATTATTTCGCTCAATTCCTAATTGTTCCCAAAGATCAGCATGCTTATTGAAAATAACCTCTCTGCTAAAATTATTTACGGCTTTCTGCCGGCACTTTTCCCTTATTGTTGGGTCATTTCTTTTTTCAACAAATTTCATTATACCTGTCGCTAAGTCCTGAGAATTTTTTGGTTCAGCCAAATAACCAATTACTTTATTATCAATAATATCTATTAACCCACCTATTTTAAAACCAACAACTGGTATACCACATGATAAAGCTTCTGCTGATGTATTACCAAATGTTTCAAATAATGAAGGATTTACAAAAACATCGAGTGAGTTATAAAATAATGCCATAGTATATCGATCATGTAAAAAACCAAGGTTTAAGGCACTTTCTGTAACATCATCAAAACTTATTTTTTGAAAACGACCATATGTTACAATTGAAAATTCCAGTTTATAAGTTTCCTTTAATATAACTAGTGAGTCTTTTAGATATTTAATTCCTTTATTTGGATTATTAATATGTCTCGCTCCAAAACCTATTACTATTTTATTCTCTGGTAAATTCAAACTTTTGCGAGAAAATGTTTTGTTTAAATGTTTAAAAATTTTGACATCCAGACAATTATGAATTGTGCCAACATTGATATTTAAGTTGATAATGCTACTTTTTCTAATAGCTTCAGTATTCCAACTGCTTAATCCTATAAAGTGCAGGTTGTTAAATTTATTATAGATTTTAGCCTTATATTTTTGTTGTTTTATCGGAAGAATTTTACTTTTAGTAATTTTTTGTAGACATGGGCAATTCTTACAGTCAGTCTTATATTTTTTACAATCAAGGAATATATGACACCCTCCTGTAATTGGCCACATATCACGTGTCATAAAAATAACTGGTTTTCCTAATTCTAAAATTCTTCCAATTTCCTTAATCGTTATGAAGGAAGCATGCGATACAAAGTGCAGATAAATAACATCAGCAGAACGAACCAATACATTTTTTGACAAAGAGGCACCCCAAATCGGGTATGAAAACAGACCCCTTGTTTTATCTAACTTTCCTAATAATTTTATACTTAATAGGTTACTGACTATTGATTTAATTTTACTATACCAACCTACCTGATAAATATTCCTCACATAACCTAAATCATGTTTTGCAACCAACATTGCAGAATCAATGCCATTTTCAAGCATTGCAGCATGCAATTCTATTGCTCCGCCAGAATCGGTGTTAGAAATGTGAACAATATTCATTAAATTATAAAATTAAAAAGCGGAAGTAATTTTCAATTAAAAAAATAAGTAACTCAATCGATTAACTGGTTTTTCAAAAAATCCAAAGATATTTTTTTTTGCTGTTCTATTATTTTAACTACTCTTTCATAATTAATAATACTCTTATAGTTAATGCTATATTTTTCATTTAAAATTCTTTCAGGGATACCCAATAGATTTAATAAACTTTCGATGCGAGCACTATTATTTTTTTGAATACCAATTGCAAAGAACTGCTTTTTGAAAATAATAGAAAATGCTACACCATGAAATGATGACGTTATTACAAATTTAGCTGCTGAGAACATTTTTATGAATTCAATTGGCCCTGCTGTTTGAAAATATTGTTTTGATAATTTAAGTGGATGGACATTCCCATACATTTTGATCAATTGATAATTAAAGTGTTGTGCGGTTTCGCTAGCTAATTTTTCAGCTTCCTTTGAAAAGTTTAGATTATATAAAAGAATGTAGTTTTTAGTAGTCTTTTGTTGCTTAACATTTGCCATGTCTATCCAACTCTTTTCATCACACAATAATACGGGATCCAAAACATGATGAATAGGGGTACTTGTTAATTGCATTAATAATTCCTTTAGTTGTATTTCTCTTACTGAAATAGCATTGAAATTATTCAATTTGGATTTAATATATTCCTCTTTTTCAGCATTCACATCAATTATTCCCATACTAGCAGCATAGGTTATTTTTTTTGCTTTTGTTTTTGGGAAATCTCCCCAATAAACAGGATCAAATCCTTTAAATAATACAAATTCATTATATCTCCAAATTTGATCACTCCCATAAATATAAGTATCATATATTGTTGGTATATCCTCGTATTTTTTACATCTACTTCTTTTTGAAACATTGAAATTTTTATTAATAAAGGTTTGAAACCTACGATAACGAATTAACTTTTGAGGTAATGTAAGAAATAATGCGATAATACTTATCAATTTCTGGTAGATAGAAAGATTTTTATCCTTCAAAAAATAGAAACTAAATAAGTTATATTTTCGATAATATGGCCAGTAATCTATAATTGAAACTTGTTGATTTCCATTTTTTATTATACTTAATAGCGCAAAAGCCTGTAAAACAGCGCCATAATTATGTGATCTATGATATGTTAATATTCCAATCTTCATCTTATTTTTATAATATTAGAAACATCACTTCTATATGACTTAGCCAATTCAAATTTATCAGGGATCCCTCCACACGCAATTATTAATATAACAGATTCTGAAGAATTAATATTGCAAACACTTCTTAATTTTAAATCCTCATCCGGCAATGAACTCCAATTCAAAGCACAAGCACCAATTTGATAATAGTGTAAAGAATATAATAAATTCATAGCAAAAATCCCACCATTTAAGAATGCTTCATTCCTCTCTTTGAGACTATTAAATACACCTAATTCAACTGTCAATATAATCAATTTATCTGCTAGATTCCCAAAACCACGACTACCCGATTGTAATATTAGGGTTTGTCTAATTAACCCCTTGTCTTGAATAATGTAACAACGAGATGGTTGCCTATTACAAGCAGATGGGGCATTTTGAGCTAACTTTATTACCTTTACTATTAATTCTATTTCAACCTTTCCATTGAAGTTTCGTAAACTATGTCTACTATTTGAAAACTTTTCAAATGAAGAGTTAGCATATTTTAAATATTCTTTTTTTGTTATTGATATTTGCCCTATTTGCAAATCAATTGGAAATTTTATAAGTATATCATTAATCAATTGAAGCAATTCATCATTCAGTTTGAAATTTTTTCGCTCATGAACTAATTTATACTCAGAAATGACTTCTAATGCGTGATTAAATTGTTCATTGATAACATTATAATTATTAGCATATAAATAACAATGATCAATTAGCTTTTTCAACAGTTCGTTTCCAAATCCTAAGCTCATTTTAGGCATTGTTAACCCTTTTTCTATTGCATGATACTCCCTTATAATTGTGCCAATTAATTTTTCAGAGTTATCATTTTGAAAAAATGCGTTCGAGTAATTTACAAACCTATCAATATCATATTTATAGCATGCTTTGCCTTGGTATTTAGCCAAGTACCTTCTCATTCTATTCTTTAATTTCTTAGGAATTTGAGCTTTTATTGTATTAATAATAACCATTATTAATTTATTTTTCGTGGTTCAGTAAACTACTTAATTTATTAATTATAATTTTATTAAAAAAAGTTCTTTCGCTTTTCGTAAGCCCTAAAAAATAAATGCTCAATAATGATGTGATTATACCTAAAAAACCAACAACCAGAAAGCGAGTTAAACTTTCATCAACCTGAATTGCGAAAAGAACTGGAATTAAATATGAACTTAAAGACACGATAAAAATAACTTTAAGCACTTGTAATAGGTAATTTTGTATTGATAAACCAACCAAATTTTGCAGCAAAAATAGCCTTAAAAATAAACAAGTTATCGAAATCCCAATGGAAATATACATAGTAGATTGGGGAGGATATCCCAATTTCAGAAAAACATAGGAGATTGGTAGATTTAGCAACATCATTCCTCCTACAACAATCTGGTACTTTTTTATATTCCCAGTAGCCTGGGCGGCAGTTTGCAAAGGATAAGATAAAGAATCAATTAACGCTGTTATAATTACCAACCTTGTAAAAAGAACAACGTATTCAGGTATTTCTTTTAACCATAGAGAAAGAATATAATTTGTTTCTAATAATAATGGCATGGATAAAAAGAAAAGTAAAAAGTATGATAACTTTGAGCTTTTAAATACTAAGTTCATCATTTTCATGTGCTCACTCGATGCATAATATTTGATTATCTGAGGTTGAACTGCTTTAAAAAAATTCATTACAAATTGGTTTATTATTGCATTTACCTGAAAAGCAATAGCCCTAGCAGTATTTACAATAGGTCCAAAAAATATATTTAATAATATATTTATTCCTTGACTATTCATGACTCCTGACACTGCTCCGATTAAATTCCAGCCAGAGTAGCTTAATATCGTATTAAATAAGCTTCTCTCCCAATAAAATTCAAATTGACATTCTTCATATTTTCGCTTGCATATTGTTCTATAAATAAATACGATTATGCAGGTTGTTATAAAAAGTAAGATCGCATATAGCTTTAACTTGTCTACTGGAAATAGAACTAAAAGATAAACCATTACCAATTTGAGCACAGATTCTAATATACTTACATAAGCATAAACATTGAAGCTTTCATGAGCTACAATTGCTGCATTATATGGAATACTCATAATTGTCAATAGAAAGGATAGTATAGAGAATTGGTATACCCAGTTGGCAGCTTCAATTCTATCAATTGGAATAGCCATCTTATTATTCAAAAACCATAATCCAATAGTTTCTGATAGTATGAATATACCTACAGCAATAATCAAATAGATTATAATGAATAGACTAAATACACGTTTAAGCTGCAAAATATTATTACGTCCCAGTTCAAATGCAAAAAATCTTTGAGATGCTGAAACCATTGAGCCACTTAAAAATGAAAACATTATTACAATACCTCCAACAACATTATTAATTCCATAGTCTACGACCCCTAATGTGTCAAGGACTATTCTCACTGTTATCAAGGAAACTACAGTGGTAAACAGCATCCTTATATATAGCATTAAGGTATTTTTCGCTATACGCTTGTTGTCTGTATTCAAATATTTCTCATTATATTATTAATAATAGTTACTCTTACAAATTCTATAAACAGAGATGCCCTTTTTCTATTTCCTTTCAATAATTTGTCAAGATATGCCGCAATAGTATGGGCTTCATTTAAGAAATGTTAAATAAGATTACATCCAATAAACCCAGATTCTCTACTTATAAGCATTTTTAAGAATTAAAATGGATTTCTTCGAAAAGTATTAATGTTTATAACCTCATATCAACCAATTTTTTAGCCAGTAGCCCCTTCACATCAAAAATAATCGTCCCTTTTTCTTTGTGCCTATCCAGCCTAACTTGTTGGAATCCATCATGAGCAACAGCAAGGATAATTGCCCCATACCCATTTCCTTCAGGATATTCGGTAATGATGTCAATGTTATATTCATCTTTCACTTCAGCAGGATTTGCCCATGGGTCATATACATCCACTTCCACGCCGTAGGATATCAATTCGTGGTATATATCGATGGCGCGTGTATTGCGGATGTCAGGGCAGTTTTCCTTAAAAGTAATACCCAGCATCAGTACTTTGTTGCCTTTTACAGGCATGTCATTTTTAAGCATGAGTTTCACGGTTTCACCTGCCACATATTTACCCATCGAGTCGTTAAGCCGCCGCCCTGCCAGGATAATCTCAGGATGGTAGCCCACCTCCTGTGCTTTTTGGGCAAGATAATATGGGTCAATTCCTATACAGTGTCCGCCTACCAGCCCGGGACGAAATGGTAGAAAGTTCCATTTGGTGCCTGCAGCTTCCAGCACTTCAAGTGTGTCAATTTTCATTAGTTTGAAAATTTTAGACAGCTCGTTTACAAAAGCAATGTTGATATCTCGCTGGGAGTTTTCAATCACCTTTGCTGCTTCTGCCACTTTGATGCTGGAGGCAAGATGTGTACCTGCTGTTATTATTTCACCATAAAGTTCATCAACTTCTTTGCCTGTTTCAGGAGTAGAACCGGAAGTTACTTTTGTAATAGTTGTAAGTGTATGAACTTTGTCACCGGGATTAATGCGCTCCGGCGAGTAACCGGCAAAGAAATCTATGTTGTACTTTAAACCACTTACATCTTCAACTACCGGTATACAGTCTTCTTCTGTAGCCCCTGGATAAACAGTGGATTCATAAATTACAATATCTCCTTTAGAGATCACTTTACCAACTATTTCAGATGCTCTTAATAAAGGTGTAAGGTCGGGCCTGTTGTTTTTGTCGGTTGGTGTAGGAACAGCAACAATATAAATTTCGCAATCCTGGATAAACATTACACTATCCGTAATATAAAGTCCCTTTTTTATATTGTGATGCTCCTTTATTAAAACGGATTGCAAGTCTTCATCTGTAACTTCTAAAGTCGGGTCGTGCCCCTTATTCAATTCATCAATTCTTGCTTTGCTTATCTCAAAGCCTATTACGGGTCTTTTTTTTGCAAATTCTACTGCAAGGGGGAGGCCTACGTAGCCGAGTCCGATTATTGCTATTGTTTTTTTCATTGATTTTTCATTTGAGTTATTTGGTTTCATGATTGACAAGTTTGTTTCGTCGCCCCGACAGCTATCGGGGCTTCTCGCAAAGACTTAGGTATCAAGATGCTTCCACACATATTTTACTATGAAACAAGTAATTTGCGAGGGAGGCGTTAGCCGACCGACGCAATCTGTTGAATGCCAAAGCCAGCACTACCTACTTCAAATTCTCCCAATACCACCCGCAAGCTTCTTTCAGTCCATCTTTTACTGAAAACTCAGGCTCGTAGCCCAATAAGATTCTTGCTTTCTCAATGCTTGCCAGGGAATGAGGTATGTCCCCTACCCTTTTGATACCATGTACAATATCAATGACTTTTATTTCATTGTCAAACTCTGAGAGATTTTCTTTTAATAATTCAGCAAGTTCATTGAGGTTTATTCTTTCACCAAAGGCCACATTAAATACTTCGTGTGATGTTTCAGTTTTGAAAACTTTTTCTTTTGGTGTCAGTACTGCTAACTGATTTGCCTGAATTACATTATCTATGTATGTGAAATCACGGCTAAAAGATCCATCACCGTTAATGATTGGGCTTTCATGATTTATTAATGATTCAACCCATATTGGGATTACAGCAGCATACGCACCTTCCGGAGATTGGTTTTTCCCAAAAACATTGAAATATCGTAAGCCTATACATTCCATATTATAGGTTTTAGAAAAAACATCAGCATAAAGCTCATTCACATACTTTGTAATGGCATAAGGTGATAAGGGCTTTCCTATTTCGTGTTCAATTTTAGGTAGTTTATTAGAATCACCATAGGTTGATGAGCTTGCTGCATAAACAAAGCGCTTAACTCCTTCATCTCGTGCAGCAATAAGCATATTTAAAAACCCACCAATATTAACAGCGTTTGTGGTAATTGGATCGTTTATCGATCTCGGTACACTTCCTAAGGCTGCCTGGTGCAACACATAATTGCATTCTTTCACTGCCTTCCTACATGTTTCTATTTCTCTGATATCGCCTTCGATAAATGTAAACAGTGGGTTGTCCAGAAACGGATCAATATTTTTTCTATATCCGGTTGATAAATTGTCCAGACATATTACGGAGTATCTCTTTTTGAGGAAATATTCCACCAAGTTGCTGCCGATAAATCCTGCACCACCTGTTATGAGGATTTTATTGTTTGTTTTTTGCATGTCTGTCGTGTTTCAGATGTTATTAAAAAGTTAGGAGTTCAAGTCTGCCACGGCCTCCTTTGTCGGCCTCGCAGAATCGTGTTCCAGAATTTCATTTAGTCGGGTTACCATGTTGCTTCGTAACTGGATTATATAATGGAATTCGCGAGCCGAAGGTGAAGCGATCTTAAAGAACGCCAAAACCTACAAGTCATCATGCAAATCCCTCCACTCAGGATTCATCGTATCTATTAACTTTACCTTTTTAGCTCGGGAGCCAGCCTTGAGCTGTTTCTCTCTTGCCCGTGCATCAATAATGCTATCAAATTCCTGATACCAAACTAGCTTGTCGAGATTGTATCTGGTCGAGAAGGAATTTTTGTATTTCCTATTCTTGTGACTTTGTATCCGGTATTTTAGTTCGGAGGTCACTCCAACGTAGAGCGTGCCATTAGACCAGTTAGTCGTTATGTAGGCTCAGGATTTCGTTATTTAGATTCATGTTGGTATTCTGAGTTTACCACGGTCTCTCAAAGACTTAGTCTTGTATTTCTCTTTAGTCGTAAGACGCTTTCCCTTATTTTGTTATAAAACCCTTTATTTCTATAAAATATCAAGTGCAGTTTCCGTCAAGAATTCTCTAATCTCTTTATCAGAGGGTTGTTTAACCAGGTATTCAACATCTTCACTATAATCTATGTCATTGAAATAACTCATTTGTGCTCTAAATAGCTTTTCTGAAAATAGCTGACCGTAAATTTTATTAGATGCTTCAACAATTTGCTTTACTGTATACTGATCCTTTAAAATATAAAACAAATCAATATAATCCTTCCATTTTGAACGGCGACCTAAGGCAAATGCTTTCATGGATGCCAAATTTAATAAGTTTGGCAATTTAATAATATCTTCAAATTTACAATTGACCTCAATGGGGTAAGGGTACTCGAAAAATGTAAACTTAACGTCATTTATTGTAAGATTGAGTTGTTCTTCTACCCGCCTCGTAACAATATATGGATGATTAACTGATGAAACTTTGGTTAATATACGATTCAGCACGAGCCTCCCTGATTTGAATAAGTCGAAATCAATTGATCTTCTGTGTCCTAAATGGAGAGCAATTGCCGTTCCGCCTACAAGATAAAATTCACGCTTAAACTGCTTAACCAATGATAATAGTTCCATCTGGTTTTTGTTTAGTATTTTTTTATGCATTTCTGCTAAGATAAAGTGTAAAGAAATTATAAATCTCGGGATAATAATTCATCTTTTTTCTCCCTTTAGCTTTTTGTAGTATTTCCAAAGCATTGCTGAAACCGATTAAATCAATAAGATTCAAACTATCTTTCAAGGTTCCATAGTTCAAAATAGTTTCCAATAGCAATTCTTCACTAATCTCCTCTTTTTTATTTTCCGGCGTATACCAAAAAAGTTTACTGTGTTCTTTGATAAATTCTTTTAGTTCTTGATTATGAGGTGTTTTCATTATTCAAATATAGTCAATTTATCTGCATATTATGTGGATCATCTCTAATTTTTTTAGTGGAAATTAGTGGTTTTGTAGCAGAGAACAGGAGCTTGGATGTTGCAATATTCCCAGAAAGTTTTTTTGAAACAGATGCTCATCTGAACGATGTTACTCCGGCAGATAATCTTACATAACGCCAGAACCTATAAGTCATTATGCAGACTCTCCATTCCTGATACAGCTCCGCCCCCTCAGTCACATGTTTTCATGATCTGTCTGGTCAACATCAGGCAATTTAGATGCGTCTAAATTATTAAATATACGTAACAATAAACAATCTGTTATCAAATTTAGATACTTTCTAATTTTATTCATATCAAAAATGAGTTGGTTGCCGGATGATATATAGCTGAGAAAAGATTTGAAAGAAATTTATCAGCAATTCAGAAATAATAAGGCATCTTAATAATTAGTGGGTTTATCTAACCTGATTAATTCAATTGTTTATACTCGTTATTTCCTTTCTAAATTAGGCAAGTTCGTTTATAAAGTCCATAACATGGATATAAGACAAAAATCGTTTTGATATAAGAATGATTAATTTGTTATTTTTGGAAAATTGAAAATTTTATCAAAACTTTTACAATTACTGTTAATATTTTACGGACTGCTAACCACCTAATAATAAAAAGTTAACTAAAGAGATGTCCATCTGTTTACATAACCTGTTCGAGGAACAAGCCAAATTACATCCGAATTTGCCTGCTATTAAATTTCAGGATAATGAGATTTCATACCGGGAACTCGATGAGCGAAGTAACCAACTCGCGAATTATCTCTTGACATCTGGTATTAAAACAGGTGATAAAGTATGTATTTACATAACACGCTCTGTTGAAATGATGGTAGGGATTTTGGGAATTTTAAAGAGTGGAGCAGCTTATGTTCCAATTGATCCAAAAACCCCGGGAGAGCGCTTAAATTTCCTGTTAGATGACGCTGAAAGTTCGGTACTTGTTACAAATAGCAAGCTCTATGGGGAAATGATTTGTGAACAGAAAATTGTTCAACTCGATAAGGAAACAATATCAGCATATTCAACGGATTCACCAAACAAAAAAATTAAAGACACCCATACTGCGGTTATTCTATACACCTCCGGGTCAACTGGTTATCCAAAGGGTGTTCTTTTATCACATAAAGCATTGGTAAATCGCTTGGTATGGGACAGGGAGGAATACAAACACACAGCAAAAGACATAGTCCTTCAGCATGCTTCATATACTTTTGATTTCTCGCTATTTGAGATGTTTACGGCCCTTGCAAATGGGGCAAAGCTGGTATTGGCTCGCCCTGATTTTTATTATGAGAGTTTTTACCTGATTGAACTTATCCAGCGGGAAAAAATAACTAAAATGGGTTCATCTCCATCACTCATGAATACCTATATTCAGTTGCCCAGTTTTGAGAAATGCACATCTCTTAAACAGGTTTTTCTAGGCGGGGAAACTTTACATTCTGATTTACAAGATACTTTTTTTAAAAAGTCATCTGCCGAATTAATAAATATCTATGGGCCAACCGAGACTTCGATTTCAGTGCTTCATTGGAACTGTAAGCGAGATAGTAAAGACAAAATTATTCCTATTGGATTTCCGGTTGCAAATATGAGTGTATATCTTTTAGATGAAAATAATGAACCGGTTCCTGAAGGCGATCCCGGGGAAATCTACATTTCCGGTCCTGGAGTGGGAAGTGGGTATCATAATCGTCCTGAGTTGACAGCGCTGCATTTTCTGGAGGATCCTTTTTCGTCAGATAAAGGTGTCCTTATGTATAAAACCGGCGATTTTGGAAAGAAACTCCCTGATGGTGCCATTCAATTTCTGGGACGTAAGGATCATCAGTTAAAAGTCCGCGGACTCCGTATTGAATTAGAGGAGATTGAACACCACATTAGCACTAACAAAAGCATAAGCGCCTGTATTGTATCAGCTATTGAAAAACAAGATAGCAAATTGAAATTAGTAGCTTATGTGATACTGGATACAGGCTACGAATTAAACATTAATAAATTAACCGGGTATCTTCTCAAATCGCTGCCTGATTATATGGTACCTAATTTGTTTGTACAAATTAGCGAATTCCCGCTTACACCACATGGTAAAATAGACCGAAAATCATTGCCATATCCTGACGATGTGAGATTGCTGTCAGGAGTACTATATACACCACCTGCCAATGAAACCCAAAAACAACTAGTACAAATATGGGAGAAGGTTTTAGAACTTAAACCGATAGGAATTACTGATTCGTTTTACAATATTGGTGGAGATTCTCTTGCTGCGATAGAGATACATGGGATGATGGAAAGTGAAATGGGATGTCCGCTACCGCTTTCTGCTTTTGCAAATGCACACACAATTAAGGAGCAGGCTGCTATAATACTTGCTAACTCAACAGCAGATTCAAGACTCCTGCAGTTAAGAAGGATAGGAAAAAAATCGCCGGTCATCTTTATTATGCCAGCTTTGGAAGTTGGAATTGCCGTGCCCATATCTTTTATCAAATATCTAAACTCGGAACATCCATTTCTGGTCATATTGCCTTTTGGGGATAAAGCCGATGATATTCCTGAATCTATTGAAAAAATCGCTCAAATAAATGTGGAATTAATAGAAAATCAACATCCTTCCGGAAGTTATATCATTGGTGGTTTTTCGATGGGCGGATTGATAGCTTATGAAATGGCAATGATATTAAAGGACAGAGACATACCAGTTCAGCTTCTATTCTTAATGGATACTATGCATCCGGAAGAACTGGTAAGCGATTATTATCCCTTACGAAAACGGCTCTCATTTTATTCAAAAAGGTTTCTAAAAAGTAACAGCAAAGAAAAGGAACTTATTATTAAACATATTTATAGTGTAAGTTTAAATGTTATTCAAAGCTTATTCCAAAAAGGAGGAGTGCATCCGGTTATTAGCAGTTTTCAAAAATTATTTGGCAGAGGCATTAAAAAAAAGAAAAAGATTGCGGGTAGAAATAAAAATCATTTTCTTGCTATTAAATATAACCCTATACCGTATGCTGGTACTGTAATCTTAATAACAATAAAAGCTGATGAAAACGAAGTGATGTATTATCATGAAGATAAAGAATATAAAAAAAATATATCGAAATGGAAAGAGGTCATTGCAGGCGAATTGTTTATTTATGAAATGCTCGGATCTCATGGCTCCATGATGAAGAAGGAATCAATTATCAAAATTGTAGCCAGTTTAATTAATGATCAGGTTTGGAAAAGAAAGTAATCGAAGTCATTCAATCTGTACACTTCCCATCCAGACAGTAACCACTAAGACTTGTTACTCAGTATGCATTTAGCCATGGCAATTGATTCGTAAAGTTAAAGGTTTTAGTGATATAACTTAAAATAAATGTTATTTTTGAACATTCAATATGATTAACCCGTGAAACATATCTACTTTCTGTCCTTGGCTTTTTTAATTTTATTGATTTCCTCATGCTCCAGACCTTTATCAGAAATGACTTATATGTATGGTGTTAAAGATTCTATATATCCTGATGGTTCGACACCCGATGATCATAAGATTCGGGTAAATGACCAATTATTTATACAGATGATAGCAGACAATTTGGAAAATACAGCTTTTCTTAATCTTGTGCAATCTGGTGAATCAGGGTCTGCCGGTGACACAGAACTAATTACCTATATAGTTGATGAGAATGGTGATATCTATTTTCTCTTATTAGGAAAGTTTCATGTTGCGGGGCTTACAGTCAAAGAAATTCGGGACATCTTTCAGGAAAAAGTGGACAAATATCTTGATAATACAGCAGTCTTCGTTAAATTGGCGGGTAGAAATATTACCGTTTTAGGAGAAGTAGACAGGTCGGGACAACATAGGATGATACAAAATCGATTGAGCATATTTGAAGCTCTTGGTACTGCAGGTGATGTAACTGATTGGGGTAATTATAAAGAAGTAACGCTGATTCGTGAGACACCGGAAGGTAAACTGGTTGCACACATTGACCTGCTCAATTCGAACTTAATCGATTCTCCCTATTATTACACCTTACCGAATGATGTGCTATATATGAAACTTGACACCAAAGTAAGGGATACAAAGAATGTGGCATCTTTTACAGGTCTTATCCTTAACTTTATCCATTATAACTACCTTATTGTTAGTTGAAAAATTCTTTGTTAAATGACAGAAAATAATCATATTAAAGGGAATTCGCCCCATAGTCCATCATCAGAAAATGAGATGGATATAAAAAAGTTCGTACTCAACATTTTAAACAATTGGTATTGGTTTGTATTATGCATTATCATAGCTTTAGCATTGGCATTTCTATATAATCGTTATACAACACCTGTATATAAAGTCCGTTCCAGCATATTGATAGAAGAAGGAAAATCCGGCATCCCTTTATCAGGCAAAGAGAATAGGGGTGATATTTTCCAGGGATTTAGTCTAATGGGAGGTAATTCTAACTTATACAACCAAATGGTTGTTGTAAAATCAAAACCTTTAATAGAAAAAATTATTAATGAATTAGATTTTGAGATTAGTTACTACGTAATTGGTGATATTATTACATCTGAGAGATATGGAAATTCACCATTCAGAATCGAATGGGACATTGATCACCTACAAGTAGTTGATGTTGATTTCTTTGTAAATATTCTTCCTGATGGCAAGCTTATGCTTATGGTGGATGCTAAAGATGTACTCCTTCATGATTATAAATCAGGGGCAACAATTGATAAACTCCCCGAGCTTTCATTTACTACTAAAGAGATAAAAGCCGGAGTTCCAATTACGTCAGATTATTTTGCTTTCACTATTTACCTGACGGAGTATTATAATCCTGAACAGTATTTAAGCTATAAATTGAGGTTCAATAAGAAAGAAAAGCTGATAGATGTTTATAGGAATACATTATTAATTGAGAATAAACCTGATAAATCCTCCATTTTAGAACTCAGCTTACTAACGGAAAATGCTCAAAAAGGCATTACTTTTTTAAATAAACTAACTGAAGTATATCAATTATACAATCTTAATAAAAAAAATGTGAGTGCCAATCGAACTGTCAATTTTATCACAATGCAGTTAGAAAGTGTTTCAGATTCACTGCTTATATCTGAAGACAGAATGCAAAGCTTTCAAGCGGAGAATAAGATCATCAGCATTTCGTTCCAAACAGAACAATTGTTGGAACAGATAAATGAACTTGATAAAGAAAAAATAGTACTGGAAACCAAGGACAAATATTATAAGTACCTGAAAAAATATATTCAACGCAATCAGGAAATAGAGAATGTTATTGCTCCATCAGCGATGGGCATCGAAGATCCTTTATTGAATAGTCTTATTTCGGCACT
>JAVVLW010000018.1:3275804-3362650 GCA_034401795.1 Chaetoderma sp. LZ-2023a
AGAAAATATGCTTACGCTAACTCATAATCCTGAATTGGGTCATATAACAACCTTTGGTGGTCATCCGGTTAGTTGTGCTGCCGCTTTAGCCAGCCTAAAAGTTATAATCGATGAACATCTTTCGGAACAAGCTGATGAAAAGGGTAAAATGTTCAGGAATGAAATTGAAAAAACACTCCCTGGTTAATCATATTCGTCAAATTGGTTTGATGCTGGCAGTGGAAATAAAAAACGGCTATTCCATTCCAAAACTGATCAAAATTCTTCAGAAAAACGGCTTGATTGTCGACCGGTTTTTATTTAACAATCAATCATTCAGAATTGCACCTCCCCTAACCATATCAAAAGATGAAATATCTATGGTTATCGATAAGGTGATTTTAAGTTTGGATTCGCTTGAATAGTACTATATAAAAACTCAAACAGCAATTAACAAAAAACTTATGCCTGTTTATCAACTTCCCGATGAGCCTGTATTTCCTCCGGCCGAATTAGCAAATGCTGACGGGCTGCTGGCTATTGGAGGTGATTTGAGTGTACAGCGTCTTATAAATGCTTATTCATCAGGTATTTTCCCGTGGTACTCAGAGGAACAGCCCATTTTATGGTGGTCACCTGATCCCAGGATGGTACTGTTTCCGGATAAATTTCATCGCCATAAAAATCTGAGAAGAACCGTGGAAAAAAATATCTTCACCTGTACTTTCGACCAGGAATTTGAACAAGTAATTGACTACTGCAGCCATGTAAAAAGAGAAAAACAGGCTGACACATGGATAACAGAAGAAATGAAGAAAGCCTATATACAGCTTCACAAAGCCGGGTATGCTCATTCTGTCGAAACTTATCAGCAAGGCAAATTAGTTGGAGGCTTATATGGTGTTTCTTTGGGTAGTGTGTTTTTTGGAGAGTCGATGTTTCACCTGCAAACTGATGCATCAAAAGTAGCCCTCTGGCACCTCGTAGAATTCTCTTTAAAAAAAGAAATTAAATTAATTGATGTACAACAAGACACCCTGCATTTAAAAAGTATGGGAGCAGAACTCATCAATCGTAAAAACTTCTTAACTTTACTTGAACAATGCCTGTTATCAGATACATTAAAAGGTGACTGGCAGAAACTAATTTAGATTAATATCTTATCCTATGGATGATCATAAAAAGTTTATGGAAGAAGCTATTAAACTGGCTTCACAGAACGCAAACAATAATCAGGGAGGGCCATTTGGAGCCATTGTTGTAAAAGACGGGAAAATAGTAGGCAGGGGAGCTAATAAGGTAACCGCCACAAACGACCCTACCGCTCATGCTGAGGTTGTTGCCATAAGGGATGCCGCCAAAAACTTAGATACTTATAATCTTGAAGGATGCGAAATATATTCCAGCTGCGAACCTTGCCCGATGTGTCTTGGGGCAATTTACTGGGCAAGAATTGAGATGCTACATTATGCAGGAACTAAAGACGATGCTGCAAAAGCGAAGTTTGATGATTCGGTGATTTATAAAGAGTTTTGTCTGCCTAAGGAAAAAAGATTTATCCCTTCTTCGCAATTGATGCGTGATGATGCCATTAAAATTTTTGAGGAATGGATAAAAAATGAAAAAAAAGTCCACTATTAGAATAATAATGTGAATCAAGGGTTGAAAGTACTATTTTAATATTTTATAATTTACAGATTTGTCTATTCATGAATATGGTTGACACTAAATTCAATATTCAATATTCTGTTTTCCGTTTTTTTTGAATGTTGAGACTGAAGACTACCGACTGAAGACTACCGACTGAAGACTACCGACTGCCGACTGAAGACTGCCGACTGAAGACTGAAGACTGAAGACTGCCGACTGTTATTGGTTAATCTACACATCCCCGAAAACTACTATTTTTTTTTATTTAGCAGAATGTAGTCTTTTAACAGTGATCATAATGTTTTTAATTTGCAATTGAGATAAACCAAGTTAATTAGCACATAATTGAGAACAGGAAAAAAGGTTCAAACGTTGACTTATTTGCAAGTAGACGTATTTGAAGAGCGCTTAATGCTAATCGTGGCAAAAGGAAACTCTGCAAATGAACAGCCCGGTGTTCCGAAGCTTGTACCTGCACATGAGGCAGGTAAAAAATCAGAAGGAGGAATCCTTGAATTGGATTTTATCAATCAACCGGCAGAACTTACAAAAAAGGAAAAAGTTACCTTCGAGATAAAAAACGTATTCGACCTTGGTAAATTACCCGATAACCTGAAAGGCATTAAGGTTAATGCGGAGAAAAATTCAGATATTGCTTTGATAATTGTTTAATAGCAATTTGTCGTAAACCTATATTTTATGCCGGTGCAGATATATACAAATAATAACTACATTTACAAATATTAATATTGAGCAGATAAAAAATATTTGCTTCATGCTTAATTTGTTTTTTTATTGCAGTAAACCAGATGATACGATTAATTATAACCGATGACCATCCTGTAATCAGGGATGGAATTAAAACAGTGCTCGCCAACAGCAAAGAAATTGAGCTGGTTGGCGATGCCGGAAATGGAGCTGAATTATTAGAACTGCTCGAAACAAAAGAAGCTGATGTTATCCTGATGGACATCAACATGCCGGGAATAAATGGCATTGAGGCCACAAAACTTGTTAAAAATAAATACCCCAACATCAAAGTAATCAGTTTTTCGCAATACGATGAAAAACGTTTTATAAAGCAGATGTTGAAAAACGGAGCCAATGGTTACCTGCTTAAAAACTCGTCGGCCGGCGAAATGGTGAAGGCAATTAAAATAGTGCATAGCGGTGGTATGTATATGAGCGATGACCTTCCTAATGTGTTTGGCGAAAAACCAAAACCACGCTCTAACTACCTTTTCCCAAAACTTACAAAGCGAGAAATTGAAGTGTTGAAAGAGATTTGCCTGGAAAAAAATACAACAGAAATAGCTGAAACGCTTTTTTTAAGCCACAACACCGTAGAAACTCACCGCGCCAATCTTTTATTAAAAGTGGGCGTAAAAAATACTGCCGGCCTGGTAAAATGGGCTGTTGAAAACGAAATTGTTTAACCTTTAAAAAAAAAATATTATGAGTAACTTAATTTTTAATCTATCAGTAAATTTTGAAAAACGCTATTCAAAAAAAGGCAAATTCCTTGAAAAAAAGATGGTGGCAGGGTTTGATACGCCTCCATGTACAGTTGAAAGAAAAATTTTACCGAATAAGCCCGTAACCGGAAATGTGACTATTGAATATACGATTACTCCTGTAAATGTTTTTCAATTTTTCAGCCACCACAAAGAAGAGTTTGATTATGATATTGATTTTGTTAATGGTATTTCGCAAACTACCACAGTTGTTATAATAACAAAAAATAAAGAAGGCATAAGCTATAGTGAAAGTGCCTGTTGCTCTAATGATGAAGAAAAAGAAATTATAAAGCCAGTGTAATTAATTTTAATTTACAGATTATATGGCCAGCAGAACGTTCTTGAATTAGCGTTGCATTAAATTTGTTTTGGATTTTTTCTTTAGACAAGGCAAAATTTGCAAGCATCCCCGATAGCTATCGGGGTTAGCTACGTTTAATAATTTTAACGAAGTATAAGAGATTGTTTTAATTTTATCCAATAATTTTATTATATACAAAATCAAAACAGTCTCTAAAGGAAAAAGATAAATAAATTTGCAATGTTAATTTGAGAACGCTCTACCAGGTGCATTTTTATGAAGCAAAGACAAATTATTGTAAATAAAATGACAACCTGAATCCCAATGAATTTACCTTACAGAACAAAACTTGTATTTATTGTATCTGCATTTATGTTCGGTTTTTGCATGAATGCTTTTCCGGGAAATGAGCAGAAAAAAAGGCAAGTGAAATTAACTGCCTGTTTATCCATCGCCGACAAGCATTTTAGTCAATATCAATATGATTTAGCTTCAATTTATTACGATTCAGCCTTGCTTATAGCCGAAGAAATATTCGATCAGAATGTGATTCCCCATATTCAAAGACTAAAAGGCACTGCTTTACGTAATGGCGGACAAATTGACCGGGCTTTCAAAATTCTGCAGGATTCCAGGCAAAAAGCAATTACAATTAATAATGATTCAATTTGTGCACGGGCAGATATTGAACTGGGGCTTATTTATGAAGACCGGGGTGCGCTTGACTCGGCAGAATATTTTTTTCAGCATGCCTTATCAGATTACGAAAGAATAAATGATACGATTGGCATAGGACGAGCCATATATAATCTTTCAAAATTTTATCAAACCAAAGTAGATTATGAAACATCCCTGAAATATGCCCTCGAATGTAACAGGATATTTCAACGATTTGATAACACTGAACTATATTGCAGAGCGCTTATAAACCTTGGAAATATTTATGAGCTTCTTAAGGAATACGACACAGCATTAGCCTGTTACGATCAGAGTAGTATAATCAATATTAAACTTAATAATCTAACGAACGCAGGAGAGATTGCTAACAATAAGGCTGTTATCTATTACTACCAGGAAAAATACGAAGAAGCAAAAAATGAACTCTTAAGCGCGATTGAATTCACTGAACAAATCAACGACATAAATAAATTATCCATCTTTTACCGGAACATTTCTGTAATCTATAAAACGCTTGGCAAAAAAGACAAATCCATTTTATACGCAAAAAAAGCATTATCGATTGCGAGGCAGTTAGATGATAAAGAGTTGCTGTCGGATGCCCTTATTAACCTCGGTGTATATTATAAGCAGAATAACAATTACGAACAGGCCGAAGCTCATTACTTAGAAGGTGTTGAAATTGCTGAAAAACATAACCTGAAATGGGATATGCAGGCAGCATATGAAAATATCACCCTTCTTTATGAAGCTAACGAGGATTATAAAAAAGCCTATGACTACCTGAAGAAATACAGGGATATTACTGATTCGATAAATAGTGAAGAAAAAGTACGGGCAAGGGAGAAATATAAAGCGGAATACGAACTGTTACATTACAAAGATCAAAACCGCATTAAAGAATTAGAAAAGAAAAAGATGCGTTTTGAGCGCAACCTTTCATTTATGATTGGAGGTGTTCTTATTTTGTTGTTGGCAGCAATCCTATTCTTTTTCAGGATGCGCGCCCGTAAGAACCGCATAATAGCTGCGCAAAAAATTCAAAAGCTGGAAGGCGAGAAAAAACTGATGGCTGCTCAATCGGTTTTGGTTGGGCAGGAAAAGGAACGCGAACGTATTGCCCGCGAACTGCACGATGGCATTGGCGTATTACTTTCTACAGCCAGCATATATTTTTCAAGTGTTGAGGAAAAAACAGACAAAGAAACCGGCGAAATGCTGAAAAAAGCCAATAAATTACTCAAGGATGCCGGCAAAGAAGTGCGCCAGATATCACATAACTTGATGCCGGGAGTGCTTTCAAAATTCGGCCTTAAAGAAGCCATTGAAGACCTGTTTGAGGATGTGGAAGAAGCCGGTAGTATTAAAATTGATATGCAATTAAGCTTTAAAGATAAACGACTTACCGAGAATATGGAAATCATGATTTACCGGATTTTCCAGGAAATGTTAAACAACACCATCAAACATGCACAAGCTTCAAAAATCTCAGTGTATTTATCGAGAACAGATACTGAAATAATTATAGATTACACGGACAACGGCATTGGTTTTGAAGAACATAAATTGCCATCTGGTAAAAATATTGGATTGTCAGGCATCCGTTCAAGAATTGATTATCTCGGCGGCACAATCGATCTGGAAAGTCATCCGGGAAAAGGAACCATGTACTCCATTTTGATACCTGTTGATGTAAAATAAGCTATTAAATTCTTTACCTCCTCCTGTCGTGGTTCTCAGCATACAGGCTTAACTTTTTTGTGGATTTTTGTGTTTTCGTGATTTAGTGGCATTTATCTTTCGCCACAAAAACACTAAAGCACCAAATTTCAATAACTATATTAGCAACAAACCCTTGTTTGGACAGATAACCCTCACAAAGCCCCTCAATTCGGGAAATTAACCGCCTCAGCCTGACTGGCTGATGTGCTTTTAGGAATAATACTAATTTTACTTTAGGATGGCGTATAAATAAATTGGAATATTTTTATATCAAACTTATGTTAGTAGCTGAAAACAGCTATTATTTTTAAATCACTGAAAAGCACTAAAACAAACCGGATAATACGAATCAACTTTGTATCAGTAAAATATGAAAATACCTTACCCTCCAATAAGAGGTAATATGCAGGTTAAAACATTTTATAATTTTTTTTATAGAATGATGACATAGAGTACTTCTCATATTCTCAGATAACTATCTTGCTATTACTGATACCCGGTTTGTGCGAACCGGGTTTTTTTTGTCTATTTTGAAATTATACCAATATTTGGGATCAAATGAGATAGCTGAAATCAGCTATTTTTTTAAATCACTGAAAAGCACTAAAACAAACCGGATAATACGAATCAACTTTGTATCAGTAAAATATGAAAATACCTTACCCTCCAATAAGAGGTAATATGCAGGTTAAAACATTTTATAATTTTTTTTATAGAATGATGACATAGAGTACTTCTCATATTCTCAGATAACTATCTTGCTATTACTGATACCCGGTTTGTGCGAACCGGGTTTTTTTTGTCTATTTTGAAATTATACCAATATTTGGGATCAAATGAGATAGCTGAAAACAGCTATTTTTTTTAAATCACTGAAAAGACTTATATATATACTGACAATCCTTCTCAAATTTGTCTCAATTATGTTGTGAGCTTTGTGTTAGAAATCATGCTAAATGCGAGTCGAACCCTTTGTTTTAATACGGATTAAGATCTCTTACACAATTGTACTAACCACTCTTCTCTTTTCCTGCCAACTTGATTTGCAATAGCTGATTTGGCTGTCCAAAAAAATTTGGACAGCCTTTTTTTTACACCATCATTGGATCAAGAGGAAAAGTTGGGGAATTGAACAAATCTTCCAGACGCTTCCAGGTTCTATGAACTCTGGAAGGTCTTTTATTGCTTGTTACAGACGCTTCCAGGTTCTATGAACTCTGGAAGGTATTTAATTTCTTGTTTCTTATTTCCTGTATATTTCACCTGAGCCATTTGACATTACATCAATCTTTTCCGGGACTCCATGATACGTAAGGTCGCCTGAGCCGTTTAACATAGCAAACAAGCTATTAACAGCTTGCACAACAATATCACCTGAACCGCTGTTCCTGACTTCAACATTAACTGCTTTCAATGCATACGCATTCACATCGCCTGATCCATTCTGTCTTGCTACTAAAGCTACTGTTGCACCCTTAAGTTTAACATCACCGGAACCCTGTATTGATATCTTACAGTTTTCTAATTGTAATTCTTCCGCCTCTACATCTCCTGATCCTGAAACTGAAAGACTAAAGTCGCCCCTTACGCCTGATAAGTCAACATCTCCTGATCCTGAAATACTTAATTCCAGATTTTTAACCTCCAGGTCGGCATACAGATCACCTGAGCCGTTGATAGCAATCTTCACATCATTTCCGGGAAGCCCACCTTTACAACTGATATTTCCACTACCGGAATTTTTTATTAATTCTATTCTCTTCATAGTAATATGCACTTCAAATGTTCTGATATTTCGCATATTTCCCTCGCTTCTGATCTTTAGAATACCATTATCGACTTCGGTAATCAGTCTGTCAATAACATCTTCATCTGCTTTTACCAATACGGTCGTTCTGTCGCCGGTCGTGATGTATACATCAGCAAAAGTTGATTGGTGTATTCCGGTAAAGTCGCCTACTTGCCGTTCCTGGCTTACCTGCGCATTGGTGTTCAATGTAATTATGGCTATTATGGCCGTTAAAATTACCGCTGTCTTTTTCATCGTAAATATTTTCATTGTACTAATTATTAAGATTATTTTTTATTTATTTTAAGGCTGGTTCCGCCATAGCTGCTTTTTACTGTTACGCAGGATTGAGCATCCTGCCCTTTTCCGATCACTCCTTTTAAGGTAGTTTTAAAATGTGTTTTTTCTCTATAACTGAAGTCCGCCATATCATCAGGATAGTCAATATTACAATGTGTTGCCGTTGCCTCCAGTTTATAAGTTGCCAACTTATCAATCGCAATTGAAGCGGATCCATAACTATTATCAATTACAATTGCAGCAAAGCCGGCCGGCACATAATTTACTTCAAGGCTTCCGTATTCAGTTTCAACTTCGAGTACCTCATTTAACTGTTCGATACTCAGGCTTGAAAATTTCGATGTTCCTTTCAAAATATTGGTTTTACCAAGCCTAAAACTCCCTCCTTCCAATTTTAGGCTTATTACATTAATTTCGTCAGCTTCTACTTCTGAGTAGGCTGTTTTTAACGAGACATTTCTCGCTACACCCAGCGTAAAAGCTGAATAACTTATATCAATCGAATTACCGGCAAAGTAACCCACGTTTCCTTCACCATAGCTCAACTTAAACTTGCTTTCTGCATGATTCAGTGATTTAATCTGAATGCTTCCGTAAGAACTGTTTACATTGCTTTGCCCGTCAGCTTCTTCGATGTAAGCATTACCAAATTTATGCTGAAAATCCAACCGTACCGTCCTGGGCATAAATATTTCCAATTCAATCTGAAGATTTGAATCCTTGCTTCCATTTTTCTTACTCTTTACTTTACACTCAGCTGTAACTCTATCCCTGTTCCCAACAACATTGTACTGAATACGTTCAAAAGCTCTCGCTGCTTTATCCGGATCACTGGTTTTAACACTTGCTGTAATTTTAACCGAAATCTCGTTCCGATCCCAATTTTTACAAGTTACATTTCCCATTTCATGCATTACAGATAATAATGCATTGTCATTTACCTCGAAAGAATTATTATATAAAACTTTCTCAGTATCACCTTTTGCAAAGGCCATTTCTCCAAACCCTATAAAAATGATTATGGATACTAAGATTGTGATTCTTATTTTACGAGTCATTTTATTATTATTTAAGATTAACAATTTCTAAAATAGCTGATGGTTTGTCATATCAAGCTGCCTGATTACCTGGTTCATTACCTTTACTTTATTTCGTTTATTGTTGATTATGGCAGCTTTTAATTTTTCATTTTCAGGATTTTTCGAATAGTCCTTTTCGATAGCGGCCAGGCTGATATCTAATTCTTCAAATTGATTCATGATTGCTTTTTTAATTTCAGATGCTTGTGCACCATCCGCAGTCAATCTCTCAATTTCATACATTTTTCCCGCTGCTTCCTCATCATAATAGGTAAGTATTGATTTAAAATGCTCATTATATTCAATAAGAAGTACATTTTGAGCATTTGACTTTTTTTCGGCTATATAATTATATGTAATAAAGCCAACAGAAATTAAAATGAGCAAGGCCGCTGCAATTTTTCGCCAACCGCTTCCAATTGTGTAAGTTTTACGCAATTCGGGTTCGGCATCAAGCAAATCAATAAACTTTTCTCTATGACCCGGCCTGGGTTCATGTTGATCGAAAAATGCTTTTTCACTTTTTATTTTGTTTTCTAACAGCGACATGATGGATATTCTTTAGTTTGTTAGCGATTTAAGGTATAATTCACCGGAATGAATAACCTCTTTTAACAACTCTTTCTTAGCCCTGAAATACCTGGTTCTTACATTATTATGAGTGATATTTAATATTTGTGCGATTTCCTGATGATCGTAACCTTCGAGAAGGTGCAACGAAATAATAATTTTATGATGATCCGGCATTTTTTCTATGGCTCCCCTGATTTCTTCTAACCTCGTGAAGATATTACTGATATATTCTTCATCTTCAACTGTAGTATCTTCAACATTTTCAATCTCAGCAAACTGCTCATCAAGGCTAAATGTACTTTTCTTTCTTCTTAAATGATCAATAGACCTGTTTACTACAATTCTTTTTAACCATGCACCAAAACTTCCTGCTCCCTGGTAAGTTTCAATTTTTTTAAAAGCATCCAAAAACGACTCTTGCATAATATCCTCAGCTTCCTCCCTGTCGCTTATTATTCTATAACTGGTATTATACATGGCTTTGTAATAAAGTTCGTAGATTCTGATCTGTGCAGAACGCTTATTTTTCTTGCACCCATCTATCAGTTGACGATTTGCTTCTATGTAAGTGTCTTTTAATTCCACAAACTCCTTGCGTTTTCTTTAATGACGTAACGATTTTGAAATTATTACTATTTTTGAACTATTTAAGCTTAAAATTTTTGCATTTAATCGTTATGAAAAATTCATACATATGAAACAACAATTTTTAACAGTCGGAGTGATTGGAAAATCACTAAAAGAAAATGAAAAACGAGTAGCTATTCATCCAGAGCATATAAAATATATTCCTCTAAAATTTAGAAAACAAATAACCTTTGAAGTAGGATATGGATTAAGATTTGGAACGAATGATAACACAATAGCTAAACTTACATCAGGACGAGTTGCTTCCCGAGAAGAAATACTGAATAATTTTGATTGCGTAATTATGCCTAAACCTTTAGTAGAAGATTTGGCTCAAGTACACGAAGGTGCAATTGTTTGGGGTTGGCCGCATTGTGTGCAACAAAAAGAAATTACTCAAATATCCATTGAAAGAAAATTGACGCTTATTGCATGGGAAGAAATGTTTAAATGGAGTAAAACAGGTGATAAAAACATGCATGTTTTTTATAAAAACAATGAAATTGCAGGTTATGCCGGAGTAAATCATGCTTTAAGTCTTATAGGTGTTACAGGAAATTATGGAAAACCACGAAAAGCTATAATCCTTAGCTTTGGTTCTGTAAGTCGGGGAGCGGTTTATGCGTTGCAAGGTCAGGGAATAACAAATATTACAGTATATACCTGTCGAAAACCAACAGATGTAGGTGTTCAATTGCCTGCAGTAATATTTAAACAAATGATTAATGACGATTCAGGAAACATGCTTTCAGTTGAACCTGACGGTAGCGCTCGCCCGTTTTCAGAAGTATTATCAGATGTGCAAATAATTGTTAATGGTACTCTTCAAGATATTGAGCATCCATTAATGTTCGTTCCAAAAGATAAGGCTAATAAATTGATGGATGGCACGCTTATTATTGATATAAGCTGTGACGAAGGATTGGGTTTTTGGTGTGCAAAACCTACAACATTTGAACACCCGATGATTAATGTTGAGGGTAAATTTTATTATTCAGTTGACCACAGCCCAAGTTATTATTGGAATTCTGCTTCATGGGATATTTCCGATGCCTTATTGCCTTTTCTTCCCATTGTTATGAAGGGACGAAAAGCATGGGAAAACGACAAAACTATATCAAAAGCAATAGAAATAAATAGTGGAATAATTCAAAATAAAAAAATTATTTCATTCCAAAAACGCAATAAAGAATATCCATATAAATTTCTTTAATTGATATTATGACGAAAAATTACATTGCCGAGATAATAGTAAATTCAAGGGGTGTAGCTTGCATTAAGTTCGTTGTGAGTGTTACTATGTTTGTATTAACAAATGAGGGATATTCCTGTGTAGCTTGCATTAAGTTCGTTGTGAGTGGCTTCAATTAATTCCGAATAATTATTTGCATTTTGGAGACTTTGATTTATCAGCAATAAATAAAATTAGTCGTAAAATAAAAATGAAACATTCCAATCCCGAAAGCTTTCAGCGATTTTATTAACCTTACTTTTGCACTCAATTTAATAACCCAATCCTATGAATATAGAAGCAGGGAAAAGCGCCATTGTTCAGTACAAACTAACTGATGCTGATAATCAGGCTGAAATTGAATCAACCCCTGACAAAAACCCAGCTGTTTTTAGTTTTGGAGTAAATAAATTGATACCTGAATTTGAAAAAAATTTAATTGGCTTGGGGGCAGGTGATTCATTTGATTTCATTATTAATGCAAATAACGCATACGGCCCGGTTGATTCTTATGCCATTTTCGATATTCCTTTAGATACATTTAACATGGACGGTAAAACAGACCCAAAAATGATTCAAATTGGTAATGCCATCCCAATGACAGATAATGAAGGGAATAAGCATTTAGGAAAAATCACCAAGGTGATGAATGATGCTGTTACAATGGATTTCAATCACCCCCTTGCCGGTAAAAATCTTCATTTTAAAGGTAAAATTCTTGAAGTAAAATCTTAATTTTATAATTTAAATGGGTGTAAAGTGCATACATTGTGGCGAAGATTGCGGTAAACACCCGGTAATATGGGATGACAAGCCTTTTTGTTGCTACGGCTGCAAAACAGTTTATCAAATTCTGAATGAGAAAAAGCTCGATAAATATTACGAGATACAGCCTATGTCGGGCATCAAAGTTGAGCAGCAGGAATTTGGCGACAAATATGCTTATCTGGACATTGATGAAATAAAAGAAAAATTGCTTGGTTTCTCAGATGGAGGCATCAGTAAGATCGATTTATTTATTCCAACCATCCATTGTGCTTCATGTATCTGGCTCCTCGAAAATTTACATACACTCAATCCGGGAGTGGTTTACGCTAATGTAAATTTCCCTAAAAAACTTGTCAGCATTACCTATAAAGATGAGCAGGTTTCTCTTCGACAGTTGGTTGAGTTACTTGCATCTATTCATTATTTACCTGAAATTACACTTGACCAGCTTGATAAAAAAGACAATAAAGCCGGCAACCGTGATGTTTTATTAAAAATTGGTATTGCAGGCTTTAGCCTTTTAAACGTAATGCTTTACAACTTTCCTGAATACGTGCCGGGAGGAGACCAACTTGAGAAAAATTTTATTGGATATTTCGGATGGCTGAGTTTTGCACTTTCATTGCCGGTTGTTTTTTATAGCGCCAACGACTATTACCTTTCAGCAATAAAAGGTTTAAAGCATAAAATGATCAATATTGATATGCCCATCACTTTAGGTATTTTTATGCTATTTACCCAAAGCACTTATGATGTATTTTCAGGTAACGGCATTGGTTACTTTGATTCATTGGTCGGGCTGGTTTTCTTTTTACTGATCGGAAAATGGTACCAGGGTAAAACATACCAGGCTTTGTCATTCGAACGCGATTACAAGTCGTATTTCCCTGTGGCTGTTACCAAAATTAAGAACGGGAAAGAAGAACATATTCCACTTTCAAAGCTCAAAAAAGATGATCATATCCTGATCAGGAACCAGGAGCTTATTCCGGTAGATTCTAAAATTCTTAAAGGCACAGCCAATATTGATTACTCTTTCGTAACAGGCGAGTCGATTCCCGTACCGAAAAAAAAGGATGATTTACTCTTTGCAGGAGGCAGACAGGTTGGAGGCACTCTTGAAATTCAGGTGATCAAAGAAGTAGAGCAAAGTTATTTAACCCAACTTTGGAATCAAAACCTGAGCAAACAACAAAGTGAATCGCAACTTGATAACCTCATTTCAAAAGTAAGCGAATACTTTACTATTACTATTCTGCTTATTGCAACATCTGCCGGTATTTATTGGTTGTTTGTCGACTCCAACCTGGCTTTGTTCGCATTCACTTCTGTACTAATTATAGCCTGTCCCTGTGCGCTTGCCCTCACTATTCCATTTACTTTTGGAAGTACGATGCGCGCTTTCGGAAGACGTGGTTTTTACATAAAAAATACGGATGTAATTGAAAATCTGAATAAGGCCAATGCAGTAGTATTTGACAAAACAGGAACCCTTACCCTTAACCGGACGATGAAAGTGGAATGGATAGGGGAAGAATTAACTGAAAAACAACTTGCAACAATAAAATCTCTTGCGTCTAATTCAAGCCATCCGCTTAGCGCCACAATCGCCGGTTCAATTGATACTGATCAAAAAGTTGCGATAAATGATTTCAAGGAACTACCTGCATTGGGTATTACAGGAACAGTTGATGGGGTGCGGATTAATATCGGGTCGAAGAAATTTGTTATGGGCAAAGAAGACGAAAAGCCTGAATCAACAAACGTTTATGTCTTTATTGAAAACAAGGTAAAAGGTTTTTTCCGGGTTGAGAACCAATACAGGTCAGGTTTGGAAGATGTTATCGGTGATTTAAGGAAAAAATATAAACTGTTTCTTTTATCCGGCGATAACGATGCTGAAAAGAAAAACCTCCAACCCGTATTTGGAAAAGAGACTACCCTCCTGTTCAACCAAAGCCCATCCGATAAAATGGAATTTATAAGAAACCTGAAAAAGGAAAAGAAAAATGTGCTCATGATTGGTGATGGTTTAAACGATGCAGGTGCACTAATAGAAAGCAATGTTGGGCTAACAATTGCTGATGATATCTATTCATTTTCACCTGCGTGCGATGGCATTATCGAATCATCAAAATTCAGCAAGCTAAATCACTTTATCAGGTTTACAAATATTTCGATGAATGTGGTTAAAATAAGCTTCGCAATCTCATTTCTATATAACCTGATTGGCATATATTTCGCAGTACAGGGAACCCTCTCTCCGCTCATAGCTGCTATCTTAATGCCTATTAGCTCCGTTAGCGTTGTGGCATTTGCAACATTCGCTATTTCAATTTCGGCTCGGATGAAACTCAATTAAAAAGTGTTTTTCAGATACTTACGCCTCTATTTAGAATCATTCTTAAATATTACCGTATGGCGATTCTTAGATGTGTTTTTCTTATCTTTGACTTCATTCTCTATTAAAATCTTTTCAATTAATTATAGATAAATGTCAGTAATTATTTTCCTAATCATTCTTGGTATTTTAGTAGCTGGTGGTTTCTTAGCAGGATTTATTTGGGCGGTAAAAAGCGGACAGTATGACGATACTGAATCCCCTGCCATGAGAATGCTTTTTGATGATGCGAAACCGGTTAAAAAAAAAGATGAAGAAGAATTAGAAGAATCTGATAATACAAAACCAAAAAATAACGAGCCAAAAATCAATAAATAAATTAAGCTTATGGAGTTAGAAAAATTTACCTATGACAACAAGCTGACAAAAATGTTCCTCTTCGCCACTGTATTGTGGGGTGTTGTGGGTATGTTAGTTGGCTTGACAATAGCATTTGAGTTGATCTTCCCAAATATGAGTGGGAGTATTTCGTGGCTATCATTTGGCCGGTTAAGGCCATTGCATACCAATGCAGCCATTTTTGCCTTTGTTGGAAATGGTATTTTCCTGGCAATCTATTACTCAACCCCGAGGTTGTTAAAAACCCCAATGTATAGTAAAACACTAGGCAACATTCACTTCTGGGGATGGCAACTGATTATTGTTCTTGCAGCAATCACATTTCCTTTAGGATTAACACAATCAAAAGAATATGCTGAATTAATATGGCCTATCGATATACTGGTAGTAATCATTTGGGTTGTCTTCGGGCTTAACCTGATTATGACTCTGGTAAAACGCCGAACCAAACACATTTATGTTGCTATCTGGTTTTACATTGCAACCTGGGTAACCATTGCTGTACTTTACATTGTAAACAACATACAAATACCAACTTCATTTTTACATAGTTACCCAATTTATGCCGGAATCCAGGACGCTTTAGTTCAATGGTGGTATGGGCATAATGCAGTGGCATTCTTCCTTACTACACCAGTGCTGGGAATGATGTATTACTTCATTCCAAAAGCTTCTAACCGACCGATTTATTCATACAAATTATCGATCATCCACTTTTGGGCATTGATCTTTCTTTACATTTGGGCGGGTCCTCACCACCTTCTTTATTCAGCATTACCGGACTGGGCACAGGCTCTCGGCGTTGTATTCTCCATTATGCTGATCGCTCCATCATGGGGAGGTATGATTAATGGTCTGTTAACATTAAGAGGAGCATGGGACAAAGTCCGCGAAGATCCTGTTTTGAAAATGTTTGTTGTGGGTGTAACAGCTTACGGTATGGCAACTTTTGAAGGCCCAATGCTTTCATTGAAATCTGTTAATGCACTCAGTCACTTCACTGACTGGACAATTGCACACGTTCATATTGGCACAATGGGCTGGAACGCAATGTTTAACTTTGGTATGATCTACTGGCTTGCACCCCGTTTATTTAAAACAAAACTATGGTCTACAAAATTGGCCAATACCCATTTCTGGATTGCTACACTGGGTATGTTATTCTTTTCAATACCATTATATTTTGCAGGATTTACACAAGCCTTGATGTGGAAGGAATTTACAGCAGAAGGTTACTTGGCTTACCCTAACTTCCTGGAAACCGTAACACAGATTCTTCCGATGTATCATTTACGTGCATTTGGTGGTACCCTCTATTTTATAGGAGCTATTTTGTTTGTTGTTAACGTCTGGAAAACTGCAAAATCAGGAAGCTTTGTAAGATATGAAGAAGATCAGGCATTGGCAAAAGCTGCTCCTAAAGCTGGCGAAGGATGGCACAGAAAACTGGAAGGAAGACCTTTACAATTTACTGTTGTAGCATTAGTGGTTATCTTAATTGGAGGGATGATTGAAATCGTACCAATGTATTTGGTTAAATCCAATGTTCCGACAATATCTAATGTTAAGCCTTATACACCCCTCGAATTGGAAGGACGTGATATTTATATCAAGGAAGGTTGCTATTTGTGCCACTCTCAGCAGATCCGTCCTTTCCGAAATGAGGTTGAGCGTTATGGTGAGTACACAAAAGCCGGTGAAACGGTGTATGACCACCCATTCCAATTTGGCTCAAAACGTACAGGCCCGGATTTGGCACGTGAAGGTGTAAAAACACTTCCGAATTACAAACCTGATTCGTGGCATTATAACCATATGGTTGATCCGCAGAAATTAAATCCAGAATCAATTATGCCTCCTTATCCATGGCTGGCTGAGAATGTATTGGATACTTCAACAACACCGAATAAGATAGAAGTTATGCAACAATTGGGTGTTCCTTATCCGGATGGCTACGCTGATAAAGCAGTTGCAGATTTAAAATCTCAAGCTGCAAAAATAGCACAGGGATTACGCTCGGGAGGTATTAATATTGATGATGATAAAGAGATCATTGCTTTAATAGCATACCTGCAACGACTTGGCACCGATTTATATAATGAATAAGCTAAGCATATACTAAATTTAAAAGTCATGAAGATCGTTATTCATACCATGGAACAAATTGCAGGAGTAGAAATATTCCCAATCATTTCTTTGTTGTTATTTTTTACATTTTTTATAATTGTTGGCTATATGGCGCTGTCAGCAGATAAAAAGTATATCGAAGAAATGAAAAATCTTCCGCTTGATAAGAATAACGATCTGAATGATGAAAATCATTTAACCTGAAATTTTAAAAAAGAAAAATATGGCTAAAGAAAATATTAATCAGCATCATAATGAAGATTATGAATATGATACCCTGACTAATGATAAGCTAATCAAAGATCATGATTATGACGGAATCAGGGAGCTTGATAATGATCTTCCACCGTGGTGGAAATGGCTGTTTTATATTACTATAATCTTTGCAATAGTTTATTGTATTCGTCTTTTCGTCTTTCATTCTGATGATCTTGTGCAAGATCGTGAATACGAAAAAGCAATGGCAAAAGCTGAAATGAATAAACCGGCACAAGCTGAAGCAGTTGAATTTAAATTGGTTTTACTTGAAGATGAAACATCAATGGCCAATGGAAAAGAAACCTGGGATAAGACTTGCTCAGTTTGCCACTTAGTTGATGGCGGTGGTTTGGTTGGTCCAAATATGACTGACAACTACTGGATTCATGGTAACACTGTTGAGGATCTGTATAATATAGTTGAAATAGGTGTAATTGAGAAAGGTATGATTCCCTATAAAGATCAGCTTTCAGAACAAAAAAGACTGGAAGTAGTAAGTTTCATATTAGTAAAACTACAGGAATCAACACCTGCAACTCCAAAAGCTCCGGAAGGAGATGAATATTAATATAGGCAAATGAGTTAAATTTATATCAGAAGCCGGAATAAAACCCGGCTTCTGAATTTTTAATTCTCTGTGAATAAACTATTTAAATGTTTTAATCCATAAATTACGATCTGGATGGATAATAAAAAACAAATCAAAGAAACCTCCTATTTCAAGGACAGGCTATCTACAGTAGATAGCGAGGGAAACCGAAACTGGATTTATGCAAAGAAACCGAAAGGTAAATTGTTTAACCAACGAAGGATTGTTGCTGTCATTCTGCTTGCTATTTTATACGTGCTGCCGTTTATCAAATATAATGGCGATCCAATTATGCTATTCAATATATTGGAGCGAAAATTTATCATTTTTGGCATCATCTTCTGGCCACAGGATTTTCACCTTATCCTGCTAACATTTATTATATCTATCATATTCATTGCTTTATTTACGGTAATTTTTGGCCGGTTGTTTTGTGGCTGGGTATGTCCGCAAACCATTTTTATGGAATTTGTTTACCGGCGCATTGAATACATTATTGAAGGCGATGCCGCTTCCCAAAGAAGATTAGACAATTCCCCGTGGAATTTCAACAAAGTATGGCGAAAAACCCTGAAGCATATTATTTTTTATTTATTTACCCTAATTACAGCATATACGTTCCTGTCTTATATCATTAGTATGGACACGGTGCTGCAATTTATTTCCGAAGGGCCCGTAGCCCATATCAACGGTTTTACAGGTATGCTCATTTTTTCGGGAATGTTTTATTTCATATTCGCTTTCTTCAGAGAACAAGTATGTACAATTGCATGCCCTTACGGAAGACTTCAAGGCGTACTTACTGATAAAAAAACAATATTAGTTGGATATGATTATAAACGAGGTGAGCCAAGAGGCCCCCTCAATAAAGTTGATGGCGATTGCATTAATTGTAATGCTTGTGTTGTTGTTTGCCCTACAGGTATTGATATTCGTAACGGCACACAATTGGAATGCATCAATTGTACTGCATGTATTGATTCCTGTAACAGCGTAATGGACAGGATTAAAAAACCCAGAGGATTAATTCGATTCGATTCGGAAGAGGGAATTAAAACCGGACACCATTCAATATTTAATGCAAGGTCTATTGCTTATTCCGTGGTTCTAACTTTACTTATCTTTTTTGTTGCAGGATTATTCGTCCTGCGTGGCGATTTTGAAGCTACTATCTTGCGTGCCAGAGGCTCACTCTATCAAGAATATGGAAAAGATAGTTTAAGCAACATTTACAATTTTAACATTGTTAATAAAATTCGCGAACCGATAGACATTGACTTTAAACTTGAGTCACATCATGGAAATATAAAATATTTGGGGGAGAAAATGATTGTAAAAAAGGGAGAAGTTGGCAAAGGTTCATTTCTCATTATCATTAGTAACGATCAACTATCAAGTTCCAAAACCCCAATAGTGATTGGTATATATACAAACAATGAAAAAGTGGAAGAATATAAAAGTACTTTTGTCGGGCCAAATACATTAGATAATCCATAAGTTTTATAAAAGTATACGTAAACAATATAAAATGGCGCATAAAATAAAATGGAATTGGGGAACGAAACTCTTTGTTGCAATTATTCTCTTTATGAGTTTCATTTTTTTCATGGTTTATTTAACCACTCAAAATGCTATTAATCTGGTTGAAAAAGATTATTATCCAAAAGGCCTTAAATACCAAACTCGTATTGATGAAATCAAAAAAGCTACTTTGGTTAGAGAACAATTTAGTGTAATCCAAAAAGACGGTTTGATCGTTTTATCAATGCCGGAAATAGATGCCGATTCCGGTTCAATAGTTTTTTTCCGCCCTTCCGATCAATTGCTTGACTTTACTTCCGACATTAATCCTGACTCATTGGGAAAAATGCACTTTCCTTATACTAATTTCAAAAAAGGAAAGTATCTGATTAAAGTTCACTGGTACGAGAATGGTGAAGGGTATTATATAGAAAAAAAAATCTTTATTAAATAGTTATGAGCGATTTATATATAGTAGCGCTAATGACAGGCTTAATTGGCAGCCTGCACTGTATTGGCATGTGTGGCCCCATTGCTGTTGCTTTGCCATTAGGTAAAAAAACATGGCTTCAAAAATTTACAGGAAGCATCATTTATAATGCCGGAAGAATAGCAACCTACGCCTTATTAGGTATTATTTTCGGCTTATTGGGGCAAGGTATTGAAATGGCCGGACTGCAAAAATGGGCTTCTATAGGCTTAGGCATTGCACTCATTTTATCAGTCCTTTTTCCTGTTCTTTTTAAAGGCCAGAAAAAAATCGATCAATTCTTTTATAGTTATGCCGGAAAACTAATAGGAAAATTTCGTCAGTTATTTAGTATTTCCTCCTATCCTTCATTATTGGTAATAGGCTTATTAAACGGTTTATTACCCTGCGGACTTGTTTATGTTGCCATTGCCGGTGCAATAAATACCAATGATATTGTAAGTGGCGCTGTTTACATGAGTATCTTTGGCATTGGAACAATTCCTATTATGGCATCAATACCCATTGTAGGAAATTTAATTGGCACAAATATTAGAAAAAGGTTTAAAGGTGTTATATCAATCTTTATAGTTATCCTTGGAATTTTGTTCATTTTAAGAGGGCTTTCATTAGGGATACCATACATTAGCCCACCGAAAAAAATGTTGCAACCTCATGAAAAAACAATGTCTCATGTGGTTTCTGATACGATAAAAGATACAATACCATCTTGCCATTAAAACGTATTTTATAATCATATAAACACATTCACATCATGAAAAAGTTAATTTTTATTTTAGTAATGAGTAGTTTGATCATAACTACGGGCACTGCTTATGGTTACTATAACAATGTACAAAATACCGGTGTTGAAAATTCAACAATGTATATTCCGGATGAAGATCCTGCTGATGCTAAATTTCCCGAAGGAGCTAAAATTTACAAGGAGAAATGTGTAGCCTGTCACCAGTTGACCGGATTAGGCGTTCCAAGTGCATTTCCACCGTTAAAAGAATCTGATTATCTTTTAGCTGATAAAAAAAGAGCAGTTGAACAGGTATTAAATGGTTCAAACGAAGAGATGGTAGTAAATGGAGCTACGTATACAATACCAATGCCATACCAGGTTAACACCCATGAAGATGCTGTTAATGTAATAAACTATGTACTTAATGCCTGGGGTAATGATGGTGGAACGATTACTATTGAAGAAGTTAAGGACATCAAAATAGTAAGGCCATAGTATAAAAAGTATTTTCAAACCTTGCCGCATATTTACTGACTGATTATTCGACTTACATCAATGGAGAAGTTATAACCATTGACGGTGGTGAGTGGTTGCAGGGAGCAGGCGAATTTAATATGCTTGAAAAGGTATCAAAGAAGCTATGGGATATGCTGGAGATGATGATCAGATCAAAAAAAGCAACATAGCCAACCTATTATCCGTCTACCTGCTTGCAACGTATTAAGTGCAAAAGATGCCTCAAATTATGAACACTAAATTATATTAATTTTGCCCCTCAATAAACTACGAATAAAATAATCATGAACAATAAATTAAATATAAACAGGATATTAATCACAATATCACTTTTCGCACTTCTTGTAGCCACTCAAAACATATTTGCGCAAGCACTAAAACCGGCCCGTACTTCTAAGGCTGTTTACCACGATGTATCGAAGAAACTTATAGATATTGAACCTGTCCCGATAGGTTCAATAAAAAGCAGTTTTAAAAATAAATTAGTACCCAATAAATTCGACTTCGACAAAGAATTAATTGAATCGTCAACTTACGAAGGCCCCGACCCTGTTTTACAGTCATATCAAGGAAGAGAGAGGTTTGAAGTTCAAATAAATGAAAACTTTAACGGTATTAACAACAGCTATAGCGTTGCGCCTCCTGATACTGACGGAGATGTTAGCCTAAACCATTATATGCAAATGGTAAATAATGGTTTTGCCATATGGGACAAAGAAGGCAACTTGTTATATGGCCCGGCACATAATAAAACCCTTTGGGATGGCTTTGAAGGACCATGGAGTGGCACAAATGATGGTGATCCAATAGTTTTATATGACGAATATGCAGACAGATGGATTGCATCTCAGTTTTCACTTCCTTTCAAACCTTCGGGTCCATTTTATGAACTCGTTGCTGTTTCGGCAACAGGTGACCCTTTGGGAGAATGGTATCGGTATGCATTCGAATTTGAACACATGCCTGATTATCCAAAATTTGGAATTTGGTCCGATGGTTACTATTTTACAATAAATCAGTTTGCTAATGCTTCTCAATGGGCAGGAGCCGGAGTTATTGCATTAGATCGTGATGCTATGCTTACAGGAGATCCGGAAGCTATTATGGTGTTTTTTGACATGGGACAGTCATACGGAAGTTTGCTCCCTTCTGATGCCGATGGTCAGTTACCTCCTCCTGAAGGAGCACCATGCTATTTCGTGAATATGGGAGATAACATTCTGAGAGTTTGGGAAACACAAATTGACTGGGAAAACACCGGAAATTCAACAATTAATTTAGTTACAACTTTAAATACGCAGCCATTTACATCAAGTAATATTTCGATTAATCAACCCGAAACAGATCAGAAACTATCACCATTGTCCGGCAGATTAATGTACAGGCTACAATACCGTAATTTCTCCAACTATGAAGTTATGGTTGCCAGCCACACCGTTAATGCCGGTTCGGGCAGAGCCGGTGTAAGATGGTATGAACTCAGGAAATATGATGACGAATGGACTATGTATCAGCAGGGAACTTATGCACCTAACGATGGCGAAAACAGGTGGATGGGCAGCGTAGCAATGAACCAGTACGGAGATATTGCTGTTGGTTATTCCGTATCCAGCACTAACACATACCCTTCCATACGTTTTGCCGGCCAGTCTGCTGCTAATTCAGGAGCCGGCATTCTCGACATACCCGAAACAAGCATATATGAAGGAGTGAATTCGCAAACAGGTGTTAACAGATGGGGAGACTATGCGATGATGTCCGTTGACCCTTCTGATCATCAATCATTTTGGTTTACAACAGAATATACCAATGGCGGTTGGAATTGGGCAACGCAAATTGCCTCATTTAGTTTTACCCAATTGCCCTATACCGATTTTACTGTGGATGAAACTTTAATACCTGTTGGTGAAACAATAAATTTTACCGACTTAACTGTAGGAATACCCACAAGCTGGGAATGGACTTTTGAAGGAGGTGTGCCGAATACTGCAAACCTGCAAAACCCCCAGAATATTTTGTACTCCACGGAAGGTGTTTATGCTGTTACTTTAATAGCAACAAATGAAATTGGAACTGACACAGCAACAAAAACATCTTATATCGAAGTTAGTTCTACCATATTGCCTCTTGTCGAATTTATTGCTGACACCAACCATACCTGTACGGGTAAAGCTGTTCTGTTTACTGACCTAACACAATACAGCCCTGTAAGTTGGGAATGGCAATTCGACCCTCCAAGTGTTACTTTTATTAATGGTACTGATGAAAACAGTCAAAACCCGGAAGTAATATTCGATGATGTTGCAACTTACGGAGTTACTTTAACTGCATGGAACTTAAACAGCTCATCATCACTTACTAAAGATGATTATATTATTGCCGGAGGTATTGAACCTTTCTTTAAAGAAACATTTGAAAATGGCTTTAATGCTAAAGGCTGGAAGATTGAAAATCCTGACAATAAAAAAACATGGGAGCTATACGAAATAGGAGGCACAACACCCGGAAACCTAGCCACCGGAATTAATTTTCGCGATTATATTGCCATCGGAGCCCGCGACCGTTTAATTACACCCTTAATAAATCTTGAAGGTTATAATTCGGCATATCTAACCTTTCAACATGCCTATGCTAAAAGACATGTAAACGAAGAAATATCTGATTCATTGATTATATATGTATCTGGCGATTGTGGTGAATCATGGGTAAGAATATTTGAAGGTGGAGAAGACGGATCAGGAAATTTTGCCACTCACGAACCAACAGATTATGATTTCTGGCCTAAAACAGCTTCAGATTGGTGCATGTCGGGATGGGGAGCCTCCTGTTTTACTTTCGACCTAAGTGAATGGACTGGCGAACATAACCTGCAAATAGCTTTTGAAACATACAGCTTTTATGGCAACCCTATTCTTATCGACAATGTTATTATTAGCCAATATGTTGGAGAAGAAGAACTGATGACTATTGACAAAATTTATATTTACCCTAATCCCTCTGACGGTAATTTCACTGTTGTTTTACCTAATAATATTTCCATATCAGAATTGCAAATAACCGACCCTGCCGCTAAAACTATATACAAACAAACTGTTTCAGATAATCAAACTGCAATCACAATTTCAACCGATAAATGGAAACCGGGAGTTTATATTATTCATGCCTTTGGAAATAGTAATACCTTATCAAAAAAAGTAGTAATCTATTAACATGAACCTTTTTTATGACCCTGATATTGATGGCCGGTTTTATTCTTTAAATAAAGATGACTCGAATCATCTGGTACGCATAATGCGTGTAAAAACCGGCGAAACCGTTTTTATTACTGATGGCAAAGGGATGCTATTCGAATGTGTTATAACTGATACAAATCCTAAAAGCTGCCGGCTTGAGATCATCAATAAAACGCCCGGTGCTGATAAACGTAACTTTAATTTACAGATTGCTATTGCGCCTACAAAAAACATTAGCCGATTTGAATGGTTCCTGGAAAAAAGCACAGAAATTGGTATTGATGGTATAAGTCCGGTTTTATGTGATCATTCAGAGAGAAAAATAATTAAAGTTGACCGGCTTAACAGGGTAATTACTGCCGCTATGAAGCAGTCATTAAAGTTATTCCATCCAAAATTGGCTGATTTAATAAAATTTAATGATTTTATAAAGAGACCGTTTCAAGGCCAGAAATTTATTGCTTATGTTGATAATGAAATAGAAAATGAGCTATTCCATTTATGCAAGCCAAATATAGACACCCTTGTTTTAATTGGTCCCGAAGGAGATTTTAGCAAAGAAGAGTTTGCCAATGCAATAGATAATGGTTTCCTGCCGGTTAAACTCGGGTCTTCACGTTTAAGAACAGAAACAGCAGGAATAGTAGCATGTCATACGGTAAATCTAACCAATCTTTCTTCTTAAAAACAAAAACCAATTCTTCAATAGACTTTATAATGATTGAAGTCGTATATAGGCAGGATTTAAGATTTTTTTGGTTCCCAAGGCATCCATACGGATAACGCAGGGAAACGGAAAAAGATAAATAATGCCATACGATTTTAATTGTTATAAAGTCTAATACATAGGTTTTATATATTTGCCTCAGTTATTATGAAATATTTTATCTCAATATTGGTTTTATTTCTATTCCTTATATCAAATGCAAACGCACAAGATGTGAAAATTGCATTATTAAAATATAATGGCGGAGGTGACTGGTATGCCAACCCTACTTCATTGCCAAACCTTGTCAGGTACTGCAATAAAAACCTGAATACAGAAATTGATACCGATATTGCCACTGTTGATGTTGGAAGCATGGAAATTTTTAATTACCCGTTTATTCATCTTACCGGCCATGGAAATATCATTCTCAGCCCTGATGAAGCTGAAAATCTTCGGGATTATCTAATGTCGGGTGGGTTCTTACATATATCTGACAACTATGGTTTAGACCCTTATATCAGAAGAGAAATGGGAAAAGTATTTCCCGGAATTGAATTCGTAGAATTGTCATTTTCGCATCCCATCTATCATCAGAAATATGACTTTGCAGAAGGACTACCAAAAATTCATGAACATGACGATAAAAGCCCGCAGGGATTCGGTATCATTTATGAAGGCAGGCTTGTATGTTTTTATGATTATGAATGTGACCTTGGCGATGGGTGGGAATCTTCGGGGGTTCATAACGATTCTGAGGAAAAAAGATTTGAAGCATTAATGATGGGCACCAATATTATTCAATACGCTTTTCAGCAGTAAGAATTTGTAAAAAAAGTAAGTTTTATAATAATCACTCGTCTAATTAAAACAGAAATAAAAGAAACAAAAATGAAAAATAGAATAAATACCTCAATATTAACAATCATAATTTTACTTTTCAGCACATTATCATTTGCGCAAAATGAATCGGCAGAACTTCAAAAAAATATTATTGACTTAAATGATGAACAGTTTGCTAATACAACATTTGATGATATTCTCAAAAAATATGAAGGCAAAGTAATTTACCTCGATTTCTGGGCAAGCTGGTGTGGGCCGTGTAAAAAAGAAATGCCTTATTCTCATAAATTGCAGGAAAGCTTCTTAGGCAAAGATGTTGTTTTCGTGTACATGTCGTCAGATAAAACTGCAGCGCCATGGGTTTCTGCAGTTGACAGATTGAGCTTAACCGGAGAACATTACCGATCAAGTTATTCTGTGAAGCAAGAATATGGCATACGTTTTAATGTTAGATATATTCCCCGTTATGTATTAATCAACAAGAAAGGTAAGGTTGTTGATGATAATGCGAAACGACCGAGTAATCAGGCGGTTATGAATGATATTGAAGCACTTTTGTAATCAGGAACTGATTATTGCTTAAGGAAGCGTTTCAACAAATACTTCAAAAGATTCCTACAACTGGCGCGCATTCAATGTCATTAAGTTAAGGTATAAAGGATTGACTGTTAGTAATATACTAAGCCTTTCACTGATCAAATGGTGTGTTTTTTCAATTTTGGTCAAAAAAATGAAAAAAACAGCTTATTGTTCAGTAGGATAGAAACATTCATCTTTAGCCAAACTACAAAATTCAGATACCGGGTTGAAAAGAGGGATTTTACACGAGACCGTAAATTGACTTTTGAGTTATTAGTTTTATTTTTGCTCAATATGCCAAAGCGGACACCTACATTAGAATTGTACTCTTTTTTTTCATACCTGAAACAAAAAGCAAACATGCCATATTACAGGATTTCTACTGTGCAATGTTCATACGCAATGTCCAATTCATTGATAATAGAAGAGGAAAACCGCCAATGCTTAAGAACAGAAAGAGAGTTATTTGATGTTCAGCTTGTTACAGCTTAACTTAATGACATTGAAATACCCATTCTTTAATGGCTTGTTTGTGTTCTTCTGTCAGTCCGTTGGTTCCGTAAAGTGCAAGAACGGTAAACTCTTTTGTAATGCCGGGCAACTGTAAACGGCTGTTCTAAAATAGGCAAAGAGCTTTTCAAGTAATTCTGTTTTTTCGGTTTTACTGAGTGGTTCTGCTTGTGCTTGGATTGGTTGCCGTGTTGTTTCGTTTGGGCTTATCATTTCGGTAGCTCGTTTTAGTGCTTGATGTTTATTGCATTTTTCTTTCAACTGGATAAATTCTATTGTGTCGCCACCTGCATCACAAATATTATCTTATTTTTATTTGTAATATTTTCGCAGTATCTTTGTATAAACAGGTCAATAAAGACTTTTTATATACCAAATATTATTTTGACATGATGACTTTTGGAAAGAAAATGAAAGAATGTAGAGAAACTAAAAAGATTTCTCAAAATGAATTAGCTAAATTAATTGATGCTCATCATTCTATTATTGGAAAATACGAACGTGATGAAGTTAAACCATCTATTGATGTTGTTAAAAAAATAGCAGATGTATTAAACACAACGGTTTCTTATCTATTAGGGGAAACAAAAAACCCAATGGCGTTAAAAGACCCGTCAATGTTAAATAGGATAAATGATATAATGGAACTGCCAAAAGAAGACAAAGACCATATTATTTACACAATAGATGCAATGCTTAAATCTGTTAAATTAAGAAATATAGCTGCACTTTAAATTTACCAAATATGAAAGTAAAAAAAAGAAATATCGAACATTACCCTGTATGTTACTAATCAGTGTCAAAAATAGTATAAAAATCTCAAGTAATTAACAAAATGATTATGCTTATAAACAATTTTGGGCTCACACCATTTTTTGTTCTATAAAATCAGACGATATTAACAAAATAGGTTAATTTTAGAATGATAACTATTTGATTAATAGATTGGTAATAAGCCTATTTATATCTACTTTTGTTCTATCAAAATTAGATAAATTGGATAAGGATAAAATCATAATTGAATTGATAGCCAAAGTTGACTCACTAATGAAACGAGTACAACAACTGGAGCATTTTAAGGTTGAAAATAAAATATTACGAGCAGAAAATTCAGAATTGAAACATCGTTTATCAAAATATGAACATCCAAAAAACAGTAATAACAGTTCCATACCTCCGTCTAAAGATGAAAATCGTCCAACTCGAAAAAGTTTACGAGAACCTAGTGGGAAAAAGCCAGGTGGACAAAAAGGAAGAGTAGGAAAAACCCTGAGAATGGTTGAATCACCCGATTTCATAAAACAACATTCTGCTAATTTCTGTAATTGTTGCGGCGAAAGCCTTGAGCACTCTGCCCTCATCTCTGCTGGTAAACGACAAGTATTTGATATTCCAAAAATTGAAATCAAAGTTACTGAACATCAACTCTACAAAAAGCAATGCAGCTGTGGTCATGTTAACGAAGTTGAATATCCAACAGAAGCCAATGCTCCTGTTAGTTATGGAAATAATATTGAAAGTTTAATTGGTTATTTTCATACACGGCAATATTTGCCATTTAAACGAATGCAAGAAATGTTTAACGATGTTTTTAACGCTCCAATAAGTGAAGGAGGATTACATTATATTTTAGATAAACTTGTTTGCAAGGCAAAACCTGGTTACGAATTAATTAAGCAAAGAATGCAGGCTAACACCAAGCTTGCCGTTGGTAGTGATGAAACAGGAATGAAAGTAAATGGTGATAAACATTGGGCTTGGACATGGCAGAATGAAGAATCTACATTCATTACAATTACTGACAACAGGGCACAAAGGTCTATTACAGATACATTCAAAGATGGTTTTAAAAACGCTGTTTTAGTGCATGATTGCTGGGCTAGTCATTTTAATACCCCGGCAATATCTCACCAAGTATGCATTGCCCATTTATTAAGGGATATTAATTATTTGACTGAACTTTATAATCACAAATGGAGTTCTGCATTTAAGTTGCTTTTTCAATTATCTATTATTCATAAAAAGCAAAAAGATAAAGCAGATTATTACTATCCAGACCCTCGAAGAAATCAATTTGAAAAAAGGCTGGATTTTTTATTAGATTTTGAATTGCCACCTGAAAAAAAAGAACTTATAACTTTTCAAAATAGATTAAAAAAACATAAAGAATATTTGCTCGTATTTCTTTATCGGCATGAAGTACCACCAGACAATAATGCTTCAGAGCGAGCAATTAGAAATATCAAAATAAAACAAAAAATATCTGGGCAATTTAATTCAGCTAATGGTGCCTTTAGGTTTGCGGTGCTACGTTCAATTACAGATACTATCCTGAAAAATAAATTAAATATTTTAGAGTCATTAGGATTTATTGCTAACCTTGAGACTGATTAGTAACCCCTGTATTAATTGAGCAGGACGAAGATAATATGTACATTGTAAGTTGTCCAAGCTTTAAAGGCTGTCATTCTTATGGAGAAACTATTGACGAAGCAATGGATAATATTAAAGAAGTTATTGAGCTATGTCTTGAAGAAGAACAAGACGACTATAAAAGAATAAACCGTTTTATTGGTTTCAGAGAAATGCAAATACAACAACATACAGCAACTGCTCAATAACATTTTTTCATTATGCCAGTATTACCAGTTTTCTCAGGAAAAATGTTTTTAAAGTTTCTAATCTCTATCGGGTTTGTTGAACTTAGAACAAGAGGTTCACACACAAGACTAAAACACTCAGATGGTAGAGTTACAACCGTACCAATTCACGGTAACAAAGATTTACCAAAAGGTTTAATAAGGAGAAGATAATTCGTGAAGATTTAGAAATGACACCTGAAAAATTTATTGAACTTTGGGATAATTGGAAGAAAAAGTAAAAAGCCCCACTTTCCAGCAACACTCCATTATCATCAATGACTGATTCACAGGAGCCAAGGTAATCTTTGTGGATATAATACATATTTTTTGTTCCGCCGTCAATCATCTCGTAAATTGCAAATATACCATTGCCTGTACTAATATAGTTTAATTTTTCGTGGTTGTTTTAATAGAAAAAGTCCAAGTCTTGCCGGTGCTTTTGCTTGCACTGAAAGATCAGGGCTTGTTATGTTATTAATTCGGGTTGCATAACGGAATCAGCGGTAGTTAAAATAAATGGTACGAGCTAAAAGCTCGCACCAACGGGGGGGGGAAGTGGAAAAGAGGCTCATGAATTATTGCCTCATGTACATCTGGTCGATTCACTTGTGAAACGTTGGATCAATGGAACTCATCAGGGAAGTATTTCTCCAAAATATCTATCTTGTTATTTGGATGAATTTGCATTTCGGTTTAATCGAAAGCTATCAACATATAGAGGAAAATTGTTTTACCGGCTAATGCAGCAAGCCGTAGATACTCCTCCACAACCTTTTAAAGAATTAATAAAATGAACTTGACCGAAAGGGATAGGCAGTTATTTTTATTACTTCATGACATTTGACTATATTTGTCAAACAAATTAATGTCAAATGAGAACTTTTGGAGATATAATCAGAGATAAGCGAGAAGAAAATGGATTGTTTCTTCGACATGTTGCTGCTGAATTAGACGTTGACCAAGCTTTGATTAGTAAATTTGAAAGAGGAGAAAGAAAGCCGACAAAAAAGCAAGTAGAGAAATTTGCTGAGTTTTTTAACCTAAACAAAGAAGAATTAATTATTGCTTGGTTAAGTGATAGTGTTGTTTATCAATTACAAGACGAAGAGTTTGGGGATAAGGCATTAATTGTTGCCGAAGAAAAATTAAAGTACAAAAAACAAAAAATGACATGAACGGATTAAAATTTATTGATTTATTTGCAGGTATTGGAGGTATTCGTATTGGATTTGAAAGACAAGGTGCAGAATGTGTTTTTTCATCTGAGTGGGATAAGCCTGCACAAAAAGTATATGAAGCTAATTTTAAAGAAAAGCCACATGGAGATATAAATGAAATCTCTCCAAATGATATACCTAATCATGATATTTTACTTGCAGGATTTCCCTGTCAACCTTTTAGTATAGCAGGAAAGCAATTAGGGTTTGCAGATATAAGAGGAACGCTGTTTTTTAATATTGAAGAAATTCTAAGGGCAAAAAGACCACAATCTTTTTTACTTGAAAATGTAAAACGATTAACAACTCATGACAAAGGAAGGACTTTTCAAGTAATTCTTGAGAAACTTAAGGAATTAGGTTACACGGTTTATCATAAAGTTTTTAATACTCTTGATTTTGGATTACCGCAAAAAAGGGAAAGGATTTATATTGTAGGATTTAAGGAAAAAATTCATTTTTCTTTTCCTAAACCATTAAATTATTATAGACCATTATCTGACTTTCTGGATGCAAAAGGAGATATACCATCAAACTTTTTTGTTTCAAATGTAATGAGGGAAAAAAGATATGCAATGGTAAAAAGCATTCCTCAGGGAGATTCTGTCTGGCATGAAAATATTGGAGGTAATATTTCAGCTTTACCCTATTCTTGTGCTTTACGTGCTGGAGGAAGTTACAATTATTTATTAGTGAATGGAGAGCGAAGATTAACAGGTAGAGAAATGATTCGTTTACAAGGATTTCCAGAATCTTTTAAAATAGATATGGTTCCTTATACTCAGGTACGAAAGATGGCTGGCAATAGTGTCTCAATTCCTGTTATTGAGGCGATTGCAAAACAAATGAATTTAGCTGTCTCTGAGAAAAAGAAAGCAACAGAATATAAACAATTACAAATTGCGATATAAATGAATTTTGAAAAAGCAAAAGAATCTTTAGCCTGAATAATTCATAAACCCAATTTTACAACAAAAATGTAGCAGTAAACCAATGATAATAACTCTGGTTTTCACCATTTTTCTATTACTATCTGATTTAAAGCCTTTTATCTAAATAATTACGCATAATTTCCCCAGGCAGTATTGAATCATCAAACTTAACAAAGGATTATAAATTATGCAAGAAATTAAAGAACAACAACTTAAGTAGTTTTGTTTTATATTCTCAGGGCATCAAACATTATAAAACATTTTTCAAATATCCATTTTGCATAAAACTCTTTGGGTAATTCAATTTTCACTTTTGTTTTCATGATTTTTACCCGTGCGGCTACTTTTATTAATTTAAGCTGTATGGTTTTCATGCTTACTTTGCAGAATTCAGTTGTTTTTAACATCTCTGTTTGCAAAGTATGTATTAAAACATATGCAGCAGAATGCAAGAACAAACGAAACTGATTGGCCATAAAACTATTACACGACATTCTGTCGGATAACAAATATGTTTTATGTTCTTTTATCCTTAGTTCCGCTGTGGCTCTTGCGCAATAGCCTTGCTCGTATAATGATTTTGATCTTATATTTCTGAGACTGCTCACTATGTATCGGATATTTATACCCATGCTGGTTACTTCAACTTTAACCACAATACGTTGTGAATGTTCCCACGAACCAGCTTTATACTCGAAAGAATGGTATCTCTTAACAGGCTTTTTGTACAGATCATATTCACGTTTGGCACTTTCTGCAGTAATCTTTGAAAGCCTGTTGAGTACTGCATTTCCAGTAATCCCAGTAAGAAAACCAATGTTTGATCTGCCTTCTGACCAATCCATGAACTCCTTTGAACAAAAATGACTATCGCCTCTGAGGATAATTAAAGTATTTGACCAGTGTTCACACAGATAGTTGATCAGTTTTCTCATAAGTGAAAACACATTAAGACTTTTGCTCCTACGACCGGGCTTAAGAATGGTAGTAACCAATTTTCCTGAGAACCCCTCATAAATATGCAATGGCATATAGCAATAATCGCCATAATATGTATTGAATAAGGAAAGTTCCTGTTGTCCGTATGTAAGTGCGTTTGTGTCATCGCAATCAAGAATAATCAACCTGGGTGCTTTTGGATAGGATGCAATAAAATTATCAATAAATACTTTTGCCATATTGTACAATTCTTTGGAATTGGGAAGGTTTTCCAGTCGGCACATTGTAGATTGACCAGACAGAGTTTGTTCCTGACCTGCACATATTTTAAATATGCCATCATCGCGCAAAGTATTGCAATCGTTGGCATCTTCATAGCCGGCTGCAATTTGCATAACACGTTGCTTCAACATGGAATCAATACTATGAACTACATAACCTTGATGCCTGGGGTCACTAATACATCCGGCCAGTTTTTCTATCAGACCAAGTTGTTTTTCAACCTCGTTCAACAACAATAGACCTCCATCATGTGAAATTTGCTCGTTGATAAATTTTACTTCTATTGGCTTTTTGTTAAAATCTGAAAGATTGAATAATGTTGTTATGTTAGGTTGTAGAATATTTGTATTTTTACTCATGGGGCAATACTGTTTTATGAACCTCAAAGATATTAATTATCAATGAGATAACAAAGTAATTGCCCCTTTTTTTTTGCTTTTTATGAATTATTCAGGTTAGATAAGGTAATTAAAAAGGCAAGAGTACATCTCTACAAACCTATTCAAATAGCGGAAATATTATTTCAGGACAGAACCCAAAATGATATAAAACTGATTGAATTAGAAACTTATCGAACAAAATCGAGAAAATGGCGTGATATTGTTTGTGTTATTTTTTTAGGAAGAACGAGCACTTCCTCTGCAAGATACCAAGACGATATTTTTAATGACAATGCTGTCTCCCCATCAGCAATTGAAGCACTTGGTAAAGTTAATAGGCAAAAAAGTGGTATTGTAGAAAAATATATCTACGATAAATTTTCTGAACGATATAGTCAAATGTCCACAGGATTGGATTATTGTAAAGATAATTCAAGGGAGAATTTTGATTTAGCAACTTTCTTCAATTTATTTTGGTCTGACCTGGTTTAAAACGTAGTATTAATAAGATTTATGAAATAATAGTGTATGCTCTATTTTCAACTTTAGTTGATAAATTAGAGGTTCAAATAACCGTTTCTTACAATGAAAATAAAAAAGACATTTTAAAAGAATTTGAGGACTTTTCTGAAAAAGTAATTTGCATAAATTCTGATATTTCTGAGTTTTCTACTACAGCTAAAATTAACCGCGTTGGAGTGACAAATGCTGCTGACAGAGGATTAGACATGTGGGCAAATTTTGGAACAGCTATTCAAATTAAACATTTATCATTAAATGAAAGTTTAGCAGAAGAAATAGTGTCTTCTGTTTCAACAGATAGAATTGTAATCGTTTGTAAAGATTCAGAAGAAAAGACAATAGTTTCATTATTAAATCAAATCGGATGGAAAGCTAAAATTCAAAGTATAGTAACAGAAAGCGAGTTAATTGAATGGTACGAGAAAGCTTTACGTGGTAAATATGGTGAAGTTATAGGTGAAAATTTGCTTGAAATACTTAGGGAAGAGATTGTAAATGAATTTCCTTCATCTGACAATTCTGAGTTCTTGGAGTTTTATAAGGAACGAGGATACGATAAAATTAAAGAAACACTTGAATAAAGCACGAAATGGTAACACGCGGTTATTGGAAGAAGAGAGATTTCGGCAATAATGAAAGTTAAATTATCTTTGTAGAAAAGGATTTAGAATGACAAAATTAGAAAGAAATATGAACTTGGATTTTTATAACAAGATTGCTGAACTTTTAAAAGATGCTCGTAGTAAAGTTGTTCAGACTGTTAATAAAACAATGGTTTATACCTATTTTGAAATAGGTCGAACAATTATAGAAGAAGAACAAAAAGGAAAAGTAAGAGCAGAATACGGAAAGCAAATCATCAACGAATTATCACAAAGACTTACCCACGAATTTGGGAAAGGCTTCTCTGTTAGAAATCTTGAACAAATGCGAAGAATTTATTTCGTTTACGGCAAACTAATTGAAAACGAACATCATAAGAAAACGCAAACACTGTCTGCGGAATTGGAAAAATCAGAAAAGATATTACCAGAATTTACTTTAAGTTGGTCGCATTATTTATTTTTAATGGGACTTAACGATATTGAAGAAAGAAAATTTTATGAAATAGAAGCACACAGTAATAATTGGAGTTTAAGGGAATTAAGAAGACAATTTGATACAGCATTATATCAACGATTGGTTTTAAGCCGAGATAAAAAAGGGATAAAAAAATTATCCAAAAAAGGACAACTATTAAAAAATCCAGAAGATACAGTAAAAGACCCTTATGTTCTTGAATTCCTCGGACTGCCTGAAAATACAGAGTATTCTGAAACAGAATTAGAGCAAAAGTTAATAGACAAAATAGAGCATTTTCTTCTCGAATTAGGAAAAGGATTTGCCTTTATTGGGAGACAAGTACGATTTACATTTGAAGAAGAGCATTTTAGAGTTGATTTGGTTTTTTATAATCGCATATTGCAGTGTTTTGTTTTAATCGACCGAAAATAGGGAAATTAACACATCAAGATTTAGGACAAATGCAAATGTATGTCAATTATTATGACAGATTTGTAAAATTAGAACACGAAAACAAGACAATAGGAATTGTATTGTGTCGAAAGAAAAATGATGCAATAGTTGAAATAACATTACCTGAAAATAATGAGCAAATTTTCGCAAGTAAATATTTAACAACTTTACCAAGCAAAGAAGAATTGAAAAAACTGATTGAAAATAGGGATGAAAAACAACCAACAAACCGCTAATCGAGTAGGCGGCTGACGGTCATAATGACCGCCAGTGCGCCTATCCCGCCAAAGGTGGGCAGGCACACCACCCAGCGTACGGGTCTCGTACTAGGCGGTTCACCAGATAAAAGATAATTCGAGTTGTGCCACATTAGGCACGCTTCTGCGAGATTTTTGAGCAAAACAAAAGTGCTCGGATATAAAGATCGGTCATTTGCGCGTAAATCAAAAGTGGTGACCCAACTGTAAAATTAAAATCTTTAATACCTGGTAACCACAGCTTTGCAAATCACCATTTTAAAGTTGGGTTAAGTTTTAGTTTTAAAGCGCCTAACTTTGTACACAAAAAAACCTGTGAATTAAATAGACTTTATAATGATTGAAGTCGTATATAGGCAGGATTTAAGATTTTTTTGGTTCCCAAGGCATTTTTCTTTTGCATAGCCATAGCTACGGAAAAGAAAAATAACGCAGGGAAACGGAAAAAGATAAATAATGCCATACGATTTTAATTGTTATAAAGTCTAATAACTCACAGGTTTAATTTAGGGTATAAACAGAAGTTAATTAACTATTAACTTTATAATTTTTGTTTCTACTTCTGTACTCAACTTCATAAAGTAGATGCCTTTCTCAAAGGAAGAAATATCAATAGTTTGTAATTTCGAACCACAATTATAATCTGTATAAATAATTTGTCCGCTGACATTAAAAATTATAATACTACTCAAATCATGTAAACTTTGTACATTAATAACATCTATTGCCGGGTTTGGATAGCATTTAAAATTGTTTTTTGCTATTTCACCTATTCCAACGACATCAGCATGTATGTAATCTTCTTTCACAATTGTAAAGCTGTTTCCTGTTTCATTGGTAACTGTTAATGCAACTGAATAATAGCCTACTGATGTGAATGTGTGAGGTGGATTTTGTTCGTCAGAGTCTTCAACGCCATCATTATCAAAATCCCATGACCATGCAGTAATATTACCACCTTGAGAATTATCAGTAAAATTAACTGTAAGTGGAGTAGCTCCGCTTACCACATCAGAGGTAAATTCAGCAGTCAATATGTCGGATATAAGAGGTAATTGATAGGCATTTGCAATTATTCCTGTAGTTGCATCAATAATTAAAACTACAATATCCACTTCATCAGGATTAAACTCCCCATCAAGTGTATAGGTAAACTCATAACTATAAGAAGTTCCGTAAACCACATCAGCAGGAATAATGCCTGCGATACCATCCCAGCCACCTACTAAAACTCTACCTACATGGTTATACACCATATCAGCAGCCAGAACAGGGTTAGGAAGATCTGCCCAATTGGTTCCATCCCAATCTATTAAATCTCCAGCCGCTCCACCCGAGTAGTAGTTTGACTGATTCCAACTTGATAAGGTACCGGTTACTCCGCTTTCAACAATAATCATTGAGAGATTGTAAGATGTACCTACCATATCCAAGGCAAAGTTTGAAGTTGCTTCAACAGCGAGGTTGCGTGTACCTTCGTCCCATGTTTTTGCGGTTATTTCAATTTTACCTAATGGAACTTCCTCTTTTGCTAACAGGTAAACGGGTTCAAGTATTGACAAAGCAGGATCATAAACCTTTTCTCTATTCAGCACCCCACTTGGGTATCCGGAAATAAAGCCTCCAATTCCATTATCGTATTCGGTAACAGTCATCGGATCAGCATTATGAACACCAATACCAATCCAGGTACCATCTGTATAGTTATGCCCCATTATGTTTAATCCAACCAATCCACGTGGACACCATCCGCACCATGTTCCGGTTCCTTCCTCATAAACAACATTTTTTATAAATATTTCGTTCACACCTAACACCTGAGCACTAAGAGTGTTGTTGGGTACATCATCATCACCCTGACCATTTATATTCTCAACTTCTAACAAAATTTCATGATCTCCAACATCGAGGTTAGCAATCTGTGGATGAGTAAATTCAAAAGATTCATTAAATGCCAAGTTTAGGTTGTCAAAAGTATGCACCCCACTTTCCAGTCCATCAATAGAGTATATGGCATCGAAAGAAGTAATAGGGGTATCTCTTTCACAGCGAACAACACCCTTGATTTCAAGTTCTCCAACAGCCACTGTTGGCGGGATAATAAAATCAACTAGGTTGATGTCAATACCATCAGTAGAACACGCATTTTGGAATACAAAAAACTCTCCGGCATCTGGAGATTCCAAGAATTCACACACATAAACTTCAATACCTATACCATTGGTAACAGTAAAGGCGCACTCTTCATCAAATGAGCCTGACTGCCAAACTAATCTAATATCAGTCATATCCGGTGCTAAAATTGTAACTGAGCTACTGGATCCATTCGAAATAGTTGCTGTACCTAATAAATTGTCACCTTCATATACTTTAATTGCAGCATTATTCCAACCATCTCCATAGAAATCTTCCATATCGATAGTAATATCACATTGGGCAGATACATCAGAGGTTTGTCCAAAAATAAGTAAGCTTAACAAACTGAACAATAGTAATTTTTTTTTCATAGTAATTTTTTTAAAATGTGAATTATAATTTCATATAGTAAAATTAGAAATTAATTTAACTTCCTTCATCATGTCTGAATAAGTTTTCTCATAATCATCCATTCATTGTAATGTTTCTCAAAAATTTTAGTTGGAAGTATTTGCCGTGAGTGCCGATAACCTTTTAAACGATAGCGAAAATAGTGTTGTGGATTACCTGCTTGTGCACATAAACAAAGCTAACAGTTCGTGATATAAAATTAAACCAGATGCTAAAAAATACAGCCATTGTAAAATAAACAGATCATGCTTGTTGTACTTTTCCAAATAACGCATGTCTGTCGCGAAGCCCCCATACAACATCACTCAATCTTCTTAATCTACTGACACATTGCAAATGCGCCAAAGAACGAGGACTAATTAAGAACTAATTGCCTGAGGAAGCGTTTTAACAAACACTTCAAAAGGTTCCTTATAGCCACTTCCCATTTTATAAACGTACTGTTTCATCAAATCGGCCCATTCGGTATTTTTAAATCTTTTATCAAAAGTTTTATAGGGTATTCGGGGGCCGAAGGTAATAACCAGTGTTTTATTTTTTTGCTTATGAAATTCATCTACCAAATAAAGCATTTCAAGATTTGCCTTAATCCTGATCCTTTTCCTGAAATTTGCAAAATTGTAAAAGAAATTTGTATTTCTTCCACTAATATGAGTGGGTATAATATCTCTTTTAAATCGTTTAGCCTTAGTTATAAAGGTCGTCTTCCATTCGGTATCAATAATAACTCCTTTTGTTTTTCTTGAAACCAATCCGGCCGGAAAGTAACATATTAATATATCTGACGCAAAAGTATCATTGATAATTTTAATATTTTCGGCATTTGAACCATGCTTATTTATAGGTATGAACAATGACTTCAGGTTCACTATATTCATCAGAATATCATTTACCGGAAACACTATATCTTGTCTTACCTTGCTCACCGCCAACATCAAAGCGTTTCCATCCAAACCTCCCAACGGATGATTTGAGGCAACGATACATTTCTCTGTTTTTGGAATATTTTCGAGACCGGCTATCTCCACTTTTGTATTAATATATCCAAGAACTGCGTCTACAAACTCTATTCCTTGCAAATGGGCATATTCTGTCATGTAGAAATTTAATTCATCCTGATGAATGATTTTCTTTAAATATCTTATAGCGAAACCGGGAAGCAATCTCCTTAACGTTGGACTTTTGTCCTCCAACACTTTTTCAATATCAATTAAAGCCGGTTTTACCCGTGTATTTTCAAAATTCCTTTTCTTCTGTTCTTCTACTGTCATGCTACAAATATACTGCAAACAAAGTAATTCTTCATTTATTAACAATTAACCAAATAGCATACTGTTAATAATTCTTTTCCCACAATTTGGCGTATATGCTAATTATTGTAAATCACATCATTAATATACCGACGCCTTAAAATATATTACAAAAAATGCAACATTTTATTAACAATGTGGTAAAAGGTGGTAAACTATGTTTAATTGTGGTAATATCTTAGTACATTTACGCCATTAATCTACATTTTTCAATGATAAATATCCTGGGAACATATGAATGTAAAATTGACGCAAAAGGACGGTTTATGTTCCCGTCTCCTTTCAAAAACCAAATGGGAGAAACCTCTAAGCAGGGATTTGTAATAAAAAGAAGCATTTTCAAAAAATGCCTTGAACTATTCCCTGTTGATCATTGGCAGGACGAAACAAGCATGGTAAGCAAGCTTAACATGTTTAAAAAGAGAAATGCAGAATTTATAACCAAGTTTATGGCTGGAGTAAAACCGGTCGAATTGGATGGTTCGGGCAGGCTTCTAATACCAAAAGACCTGCAAGCTTATGGCGGAATCAAAAAAGAGATCGTACTTACATCAGTTGTAAACCGCATCGAGGTCTGGGATAAAGCTGCTTATGAAGAAGCAGTTGACTATGATCCGGATGACTTTGCCGAATTGGCAGAAGAAGTTATGGGCGAGTTTGAAACTGATAATTAATTGCATGTACCACAATCCTGTATTGCTACATAAAAGTATTGAAGGCCTTCGGATAAAACCGGGAGGTATATACGTAGATGCCACCTTTGGAAGCGGCGGTCATTCAAAAGCTATTATAGCAAAGCTGGAAGATGGCCATCTATATGCTTTCGACCAGGATAAGGATGCTCTTAAAAATAATATTGATGATAGCAGGTTCACGCTTATCAATCAGAATTTCAGGTACCTACGAAATTTTCTAAAACTTCACGGAGTCACTGCCATTGATGGAATTCTTGCCGACCTCGGTGTTTCTTCTCATCAGTTTGATATTGCTGAAAGAGGCTTCTCAACACGGCTGGAAGGCACATTAGATATGCGGATGAACCAGGATGCCCCTCTTACTGCATTAGACATTGTTAACACCTATTCCTTGGAAGAACTTAATCAGATAATTAAGAATTTTAGTGAACTGAAAAACAGTTACCGGGTTGCAAAAGAAATCATCAATACCAGAACAGTCAAACAAATTTCAACAACAAGTGATTTGGCAAATGCTGTAAAACGATGTTTCGCACCAAATAAGCTTAACAAATCATTGGCCATGTTATTTCAGGGTTTAAGAATAATTGTAAATGATGAAATTGAAGCATTGAAGGAATTTCTTACCGAGTCAAGGGAGCTACTTGTTCCGAAAGGAAGACTTGTTGTAATCTCTTACCATTCGCTTGAAGACCGGCTTGTTAAAAACCTGATCAAAACCGGAAACTTTAAAGGTGAACTCAAAAAGGACTTTTTTGGTAACCCTGAAGTTGATTTCATCCCCATAAATAAAAAAATAATTGTGCCTGACGAAAGTGAAATTGAAGAAAACAGCAGGGCAAGAAGTGCACGATTACGAATTGCTGAAAAAATATAATGAAGCCTGTAAATAAAATGAAGAAACCTGAAAAGGAGAAGAAACTTAAGCTACCTAAAGTAGAAACCAATATTGGTAATACTACCAAAGGTATCCTTGGGGGTGAACTTATCACAGAAAAAACCTTTCAACTTTTTCCTTTTTTACTCTTTATAACATTTCTGGCATTTATATACATCGCAAATAATTACCTGACCGAAGAGAAGATCAGAAAAATAAATCATCTGCATAAAGAGCTAAAGGAACTCAGGTTTGATTTTATTGATAGCAAGTCGGATTTAATGGAACTATCAAAACAGTCGCAAATTGCTAAAAGATTAGAATCAATTGGAATTAAAGAGAACAGACAGCCTGTTAAAACATTAAAAGTTAAAAAGATAAACGACAACAGATAAACTTTGACTGAGCAGAAAAAAGACATATTATGGCGTGTTTACCTGGTATATTTCGGAATACTGATATTCGGTATTGCTATTATAACCAAAATGCTTCTTATTCAAATAGTTGAAGGAGAAGAATTAAAGCTGAAAGCACAACATCAGGAGCTAACAGTAGCCAATCTTGAAGCCAGCAGGGGGAATATACTTGCAGCAGACGGAAGTCTTCTGGCCACTTCTGTTCCCATTTTTGAAATACGGTTTGATGTAGCATCACCTCACATTTCAGATGAACTTTTCTATAACAAAATTGATTTATTAGCAAAAGGATTAGCCGATACATTCAAAAAATCATCTCAATGGCAAATCAAAAATAAACTCGTTAAAGCAAGAAAAAGTGGTAAACGATATTTTCTGCTTGGCAGATCGGCCACATACGATCAGCTAAAAGAATTAAGAAAGCTGCCTATTCTCAGAAGGGGAAAATACAAAGGTGGTTTGATCACAATTCAGAAAACAAAACGTGTCAGGCCTTTTAATGAATTAGCCGGAAGAACAATAGGTTATGAAAACAAAAAAGAGAAATTGCTTGTTGGATTAGAAGGAGCGTACTCAGACATACTTACAGGTAAGGATGGCAAAATGGTTTTACGCCGGATTAACCATGGCGACTGGGTACCTATTCACGACGAAAACGAAGTTGAACCTATTAACGGATTAGACATAGTAACTACCATCGATGTTAATATTCAGGATGTGGCTGAATTAGCTTTATTGAGGCAATTACTTAATAATAAGGCATTCCAGGGGTGCGCCGTTGTTATGGAAGTTGAAACAGGCCATATAAAAGCAATTGCTAACCTCAGGTACGATAGCACTGACAGTAAGTATAAAGAAACTTATAATTACGCCATTGGAGAAAGTATTGAGCCAGGATCTACATTTAAACTATATTCAATATTAACCGCCTTAGAACACAATAAGGTTAAATTAACTGACAGTATTATTACCGGTGAAGGATATACCACATATTACGGAAGGCCTCTTAAGGATGTTCATAAAATTAAAAATGGCAGGATAACCATCAGGGATGCCTTTGAATATTCATCGAACGTTGGAATCTCAAGAATTATTTATGAAGCATACAAAAAAGAACCTGCGAAATTTATTGAAGGATTATATGAATTAGGCATTAACAAACCATTAGGGATTGAGATTATAGGTGAAGGCAAACCTTATATTAAACACCCTTCCAACAAAAAAACGTGGTACGGAACCTCTCTCCCATGGATGTCAATTGGGTATGAACTAACATTAACTCCATTGCAAAACTTAGCCCTTTATAATGCTGTTGCAAATGATGGCAAATTGGTTAAGCCAATGTTTGTAACTGAGATAAGGGAAGCAGGTGTGGCAAAAAAGACTTTTGAAACTGAAGTAATTAATAAAAGGATTGCCTCCGTGGAAACAATTCAACAGGTTAAATCACTTTTAGAAGGGGTTATTGAAAATGGCACCGGCAAAAGAGCCTTTGCAAATAGTCCTTATAAAGTAGCAGGTAAAACAGGAACTGCTCAAATCGCTGTAGATGGTAAGTATAATAAGAAGAATTATAACGCTTCATTTATTGGTTATTTTCCGGCTGACAATCCGAAGTATTCATGTATTGTTGTTATCAATAATCCGACTGCCGGTAAATACTATGGAGGTTCAGTTGCTGCTCCTGCATTTAAAGAAATTGCCGACAAAATCTATGCAACCTCTCTCGCATTGAAACTTGAAATTAAAGAAGACGCTGATTCCGTTAATCAAATACCGGCTAAATACCCTGTTTGGTATGCCGACCTCAAGCACATTTATAGTGAACTCGATTATCGACATGACGATTTCATATATGAAGAACAATGGGTAACTGCTGAAGTTATTGACGATAACATTGAAATAAAAGCTGAATATTTTTCCGATGAATTTACTCCAAACGTAAAGGGTATGAAAGCAAAAGATGCTGTATATCTGCTGGAGAATTTGGGTTATCAGACAACATTAAACGGAAAAGGAAAAGTCAGGTCGCAATCGGTAAAATCGGGTACACCTGTTACAAAAGGAAGACAAATCAATTTGCAATTATCAACTTACTAATAGTGAAAAAACTACAAGACATATTAACCGGTGCAGGAATCCTTAAAATAAAAGGTTCTACTGAAATACCTGTGTCACAATTATGTCTTGACTCAAGAATGGCTGGCAAAAGTTCACTTTTCGCTGCTATAACAGGAACACAAGTTGACGGGCATATATTTATTGATAAAGCAATTGAAAATGGAGCTACTTCCATCATCTGCACTAAATTACCACAATCGTTACAGGATGGGGTTACCTACATTAAGGTTGCAGATTCTTCAGAAGCTATTGGAAAAATAGCATCTAACTTCTTTGATAATCCATCGGATGATTTAAATCTAATCGGTATCACCGGTACTAATGGCAAAACTACTACTGCTACTCTGCTTTATAACTTATTTACTGATTTAGGATTCAAAACAGGTTTAATTTCAACCATACAAAATAAAGTTGCTGGCAAAGAGCTCAATGCAACCCATACAACACCTGACGCCATAAGTCTGCATATACTTTTAAAAGAAATGGTTGATTCAGGATGTGAATATGTTTTTATTGAAGTCAGCTCTCATGCCATCGACCAAAAAAGAATAGCCGGTTTAAATTTCCGTGGTGCTGTTTTTACAAACCTTACACATGATCATCTTGATTACCATAATACATTTAAGGATTACCTGAATGCAAAAAAGAGGCTATTCGACGGTTTATCAAAAACGGCTTTTGCACTTTCAAACATCGATGATAAAAATGGAACTGTAATACTACAGAATACAAAAGCAATAAAGAAGACCTATAGCCTGAAAACACTGGCCGATTTTAAAGCAAAAATAGTTGAAAACAGTTTTGAAGGATTACAATTACAAATTAACGGACAAGATTTCTATTCGCTCCTTTCCGGTGAGTTTAATGCATATAACCTGCTTGCAACGTATGGAGTTGCAATTTTACTTGGGCACGACAGTGAAAGTGTGCTTACCAAACTAAGTAATATACAGGCTGCCGAAGGCAGATTTCAAATCGTCAGATCCCACTCGGGAATTACCGGTTTTATTGATTATGCCCATACTCCTGATGCCCTGAAAAATGTGTTAAAGACCATCAACTCAATTAAGTCAAATAAAGAAAACCTCATAACTGTTATTGGTGCGGGAGGCGACAGGGATAAAGATAAAAGGCCCAAAATGGCAAGGATAGCGTCTATGCTGAGTAATACGGTTATACTCACATCAGATAATCCCAGAACAGAAGACCCTGACCGGATAATCGAGGATATGGAAGCAGGAATTGATCCTGCCAGGGTAAGTAAAACCATAGCGATAACGAACAGAAAAGAAGCTATAAAAACAGCCGTAAACCTGGCAAAACCGAATGATATTATTCTGATTGCAGGAAAAGGACATGAAAAATACCAGGAGATAAATGGTGAAAGATATCCTTTTGATGATATGGAAATTATTAAGAAACTTTTTGAAACAATATAGATGCTTTACTATTTATTTAAATATCTGGATGAAATGTATGCGCTGCCCGGAGCAGGGGTTTTTGAATACCTCTCTTTCAGGGCAGCTATGGCAATAATTACTTCTCTGATCATTTCCTTATTGTTTGGTAAAAGATGGATAAGCTTTCTCAACAAAAGGCAAGTTGGGGAAACCATTCGTGACCTTGGCCTTGAAGGACAGTTAGAAAAGCAAGGTACTCCAACAATGGGAGGCTTGATAATTATTGCTTCTATTTTAATACCAACATTACTCTTTGCAAAGCTTGACAATATTTACATAATACTTATGCTATTTACAACTGTTTGGCTTGGTGGCATTGGATTCCTTGATGACTATATAAAAGTATTTAAAAAGAATAAAACCGGTTTAAGTGGTAAATATAAAATAGTAGCTCAAGTAACTCTTGGGTTAATTGTAGGATTAGTGATGTATTTCAACCCTTCAATTGTAGTACGCGAAAAACAAACAGCAAATCAGTATGTTGAGATTGTTACGGAACAAGCCGGCCCTGCGAGCAATTTTACAATTGAAGAATCCCGATCGACCAAGACAACCATACCATTCTTTAAAAACAATGAATTCGATTACTCCATATTATTGAAATGGCTTGGAGAAGGTTATCAAAAATGGGCATTTCTAATATTTATACCTATCGTAATTCTGATCATTGTTGCAGTTTCAAACGGAGCTAACCTTACAGATGGCATGGATGGGCTGGCAACCGGAACATCGGCCATTATCGGTTTAACACTTGGAATGCTGGCCTGGGTTTCAGGTAACATCATTTTTGCCGATTACCTGAACATTATGTATTTACCTAATGTAGGTGAACTAACCATATACATAAGTGCTTTTGTTGGGGCAACTGTTGGTTTTCTTTGGTTTAATACTTATCCGGCTCAGGTTTTTATGGGCGATACCGGAAGTTTATCCATTGGTGGAATTATTGCAGTGTTTGCAATAATCATTAGAAAGGAATTACTTATCCCTATTTTGTGTGGAATTTTCCTGGCTGAGAGCCTTTCCGTAATTCTACAAGTAAGTTACTTCAAATACACGAAGAAAAAATATGGTGCGGGCCTAAGGATATTCAAAATGTCGCCATTACATCACCATTATCAGAAACTCGGATACCCGGAACCTAAGATTGTACTCCGCTTCTTCATTATAGGAATTATGCTGTCAGTGTTAACTATTATTACTTTAAAACTGAGGTAGTTAATGAATGTTAATAATGAAAAAATACGAGGAAATAGTTGTTCTGGGTGCTGCCGAAAGCGGAACAGGAGCTGCTGTTCTTGCAAGGAAAAAAGGATTTAAAGTTTTTGTTAGCGACAAAGGAGCTATTAAAACAAAATATAAAAACGTTCTTAAACATTTTGAAATTGACTTTGAAGAAGGAGATCATGATCTTTATCGGATTCTGTCGGCAAAAGAAGTGATTAAAAGCCCCGGAATACCTGATTCAATTCCATTAATGGAAGCCATCAGAATGAAAAATATTCCGGTGATTTCAGAAATAGAATTTGCCTCACGATTTACTTCTGCAAAAATGATCTGCGTAACAGGAAGTAACGGGAAAACTACTACTACTTTGTTACTAAGCCATATTTTAAAAACGGCAGGGATCAATGTTGGAGTAGCAGGCAATATTGGTAAAAGTTTTGCCTGGCAGGTCGCAAATGATGAAAAAGAAGTGTATGTGCTTGAATTAAGCAGTTTTCAGTTAGACGGCATGTATGAATTCAAAGCAGATATCTCAATACTCCTGAATATTACACCTGATCACCTTGACAGGTACAATAACAGATTTGAGAATTATATCAACTCCAAATTCAAAATTCTTCAAAATCAATCAAAAAGCGATGCTTTCATCTATTGCTATGACGACCCGGTAATTTCAACGGAATTAGCAAATAGAAAAGTAGATTTAAATCTTTTTCCATTCAGTCTTAAAGCGCTAAATATTGAGAATGGAGCTTATGTAAGTAATAGAAAATTAATGATTAAACACAATAAAAAAGAATTTAATATGACATTGGAACAGTTAGCATTACAAGGAAAACACAATGTTTATAATTCGATGGCAGCCGGAGTGGCAGCAAAATTAATGGAGATCCGAAACGAGACAATCAAACAATGCTTGTCTGATTTTCAGAATATTGCTCATCGTCTTGAATATGCAGGCAGTGTACATGGCATCAGTTTTATCAACGACTCAAAAGCTACGAATGTCAATTCTACATGGTATGCTTTGGAGAGCACAGAAAAACCTGTCATCTGGATTGCCGGCGGAATCGACAAGGGAAATGACTATAACTTCATTAAAACGCTTGTTAAAGAAAAAGTTAAAGCAATTGTATGCCTCGGTGTTGATAATAAAAAGCTGCACGATGAATTTGGTGACGATGTAGAATTTATCGTTGATACAAAATCGGCATCAGAAGCTGTTCAGGCAGCATATCAAATTGCTCAAAAAGGAGAAACGGTTTTGCTGTCGCCTGCTTGCGCAAGTTTTGATTTATTTGAAAATTATGAAGACAGGGGAAATCAATTCAAAAAAGCTGTTAACAATCTCTAATAATGCATTCATTTTTAACTAAAATAAAAGGCGACAAAGTTATTTGGGCAGTAGTATTCCTGCTAACATTATTTTCATTCCTGGCAGTATATAGCTCAACGGGTACACTGGCTTATAAATACCAGAGTGGAAATACTGAATACTATATGCTTAAACACGCAATTATTTTACTGTTTGGATTATTGCTAATGTACTTTGCACATCTTATAAAATACACTTATTACTCCCGAATTTTTCAAATTGCCTTATATATAGCAATACCTTTATTACTCATCACATTAATTTTTGGGCTCAATTTAAACGAAGCAAAACGAGTACTTCCTCTCCCATTTGATTTAACTTTTCAAACATCCGACCTGGCAAAAGTTACATTAATCATCTACTTAGCACGTATGTTAACTAAAAAGCAGGAACAGATCAAAGATTTTAAATCTGCATTTGTCCCTTTAATGCTTCCTGTATTGATTGTAACAGGTTTGATCTTCCCTGCTAATTTCTCAACTGCAGCATTACTTTTTATAACAAGTCTTGTTCTTATTTTTATAGGAAGAGTGAAAGTGAGATATATTTTAGGAATGGTAGGCATTGGTGTTGTAGCACTTGCAATAGCCATCGCCGTTCTGTACGTTATGCCTCCCGAGCAACAAGGCCGCTTAGGAACATGGAAAAATCGCATCACCAGTTTTATTGATGGCAGCGGTGAAGAAAACTATCAGGTTGAACAAGCAAAAATTGCAATTGCAACAGGCGGGATTATTGGTAAAATGCCTGGCAATAGTACTCAAAGAAATTTCCTGCCTCACCCCTACTCCGATTTTATATTTGCAATTATTGTTGAAGAATATGGTGCTATCGGAGGAGGATTCATTGTACTTTTATACCTTATATTGTTTTTCAGGGCAGTTAAAATTGTTACCAAAATTCCCGGCACTTTCGGTGCTTTTCTTTCGATAGGAGTTGCATTTAGCCTTGTTTTTCAGGCTATGATCAATATGGGAGTAGCTGTAAATCTTCTTCCCGTAACCGGTCAGCCTTTACCGTTAATAAGCATGGGCGGCACCTCAATATGGTTTACAAGTTTAGCAATAGGGATTATATTAAGTGTTAGTAAAGAGCTTGACGTAAAAGAAAATACTGAAAATGGTAATGTAGTAAAAACAGAAACTGCATATGCTTAAATCAATCAACATATTAGTTAGCGGAGGTGGTACCGGCGGCCACATATTTCCTGCAATTGCTATAGCCAACGGTATTAAAGCAACAATACCCGATGCTAATATTTTATTTGTTGGCGCTAAAGGCAAAATGGAAATGGAGAAAGTTCCGCAAGCAGGATATCCAATTGAAGGCTTATGGATAAGCGGGCTTCAAAGAAAACTCGATTTAAAAAATCTGAGCTTTCCCTTTAAATTGTTAAGTAGTTTAATAAAAGCCCGAAAGATTATCAATAGGTTTAAACCAGATGTTGTGATTGGCACAGGCGGGTATGCGAGTGGGCCACTGTTATACGTTGCTTCAAAGAAGAAAATTCCGACACTGATTCTTGAACAAAACTCTTATCCGGGTATTACTAATAAACTACTTAGCAAATCGGTTAGCAAAGTTTGCGTTGCTTACGATGGAATGGAAAAATATTTCCCTAAAAAGAAAATAATCGTTACCGGAAGCCCGATAAGAAAAGAAATTAATGAATTAAAAGTGACAAGGGAAGAAGGTATCGAATATTTCAATCTGAATAAAGAGAAAACAACCCTTCTTATTATTGGAGGAAGCCAGGGGGCTCGGAAAATTAATGAGGTAATAGGTGAGAGATTAAACGAACTTGTGAGCGAGCATATACAAATGATCTGGCAAACCGGTAAATTCTCTTATGATACTGCAAAAGATTATGCCGAACAATCCCCAAAAAGAAATTCAATCAATGTTGTTGATTTTATTTCAAGAATGGACCTGGCTTATGCCGCTGCCGACCTTATCATATCGAGAGCAGGAGCAATTGCAATTGCTGAAATAGTTGCTGTTGACAAACCGGCCATTTTTATACCGCTTCCTTCAGCAGCTGAAGACCATCAAACAAAGAATGCCATGGCTTTAGTTAAAGGCCACGCAGCTATACTTGTTAAAGAAAACGAAGCGACTGAAAAATTAATTCCTGAGATTAAAGAATTAATGGAATTTGAATCGAACCGACTAATAATGGTGCAAAATCTCAAACGCTTTAAGCATCCTGATGCGACAAAAAAAATTGTAAACGAAATAATGGAAATGATCAAGTAATGGACTTCAATCAAATACATAAAATCTTTTTCCTTGGTGTTGGAGGCATTGGCATGAGTGCCCTTGCCAGGTATTTTAATTACCAGGGGAAAGAAATATTTGGTTACGATCTTACTTCTACGCAATTAACAGATCGGTTAATAACCGAAGGAGTTGCAATACAATTTGACGAAAACATTAATACATTACCCGAAGCCATCGATCTTGTAATATACACACCGGCTATTCCAACAGACAATCAACTATATTCATTTTATTTAAATTCAAAAATTCCGGTTTTAAAACGATCTGAAGTGCTTGGGCTTCTTTCTGAAAACCTGTTTACTATCGCTATTGCCGGCACGCATGGCAAAACCAGTATTAGTGCAATAACTGCTCATATATTAAAATCATCAGGCTTACCGATAACAGCCCTGATTGGAGGAATATGTAAAAATTACGATTCAAACACTATTCTATCAGAAAACAGCAAGTATATGTTACTTGAGGCAGATGAATTTGACAGATCATTCCTGACCTTAAAACCGGATATAGCAGTAATTTCATCAATGGATGCGGATCACCTTGATATTTATAATAACAAAGAAAATATAGTCAATAGCTTTAAAAAATTTGCTGATCAGATCAAACCTCACGGCACTTTAATTTGTAATTCAAAACTAAAAACAGAATTTACTTCACAAAGCAATACTATATATTACGGAATTGATTCTGACGCTGATATAATAGCAGAAAATATCAGGATCGAGAACGGACAATTTGTTTTTGATTTTGTAACAAATAAAATCAGGATAGACCATATTACATTATCCGTTCCCGGCTTGCATTACGTAGAAAATACATTAGCTGCCGCGGCAATTGGCTACGAGTTGGGCCTTAACAGGGAACAAATCAAGCAGGGCGTCGAAAGTTTTGCCGGTATAACAAGAAGGTTCGAAACAAGATACACGGGCAATGTAGTTTATATTGATGATTATGCACATCACCCTGAAGAAATTAAAGTAACCATTAATGCTGTAAGGATGTTATATCCGAATAAAAAAATCGTAGGTGCATTCCAGCCTCATTTATATAGCCGAACCCGTGATTTTGCTGACGATTTTGCAGCAGTTCTTTCGCAGCTTAACGAAGTGATATTGTTGGACATTTACCCAGCAAGAGAAGAACCTATTCCGGGAGTTTCTTCAGAGATGATTCTTGATAAAATTGAAAATCAAAATAAACGATTGCTTAGCAAAACCGAACTACTTAGGTATTTTAAGACAATGCAGAATGAGGTGATTTTAACCCTGGGTGCCGGAGATATTGGTTTATTGGCAAATGAAATCGAAAATGAATTAAACGCGAGATGAAAAAGTTAATGCAGACCATATTATTTATATTGTTTGGCGTTGTCACATCAACACTGATGGGCTTTATCATTTATGAGCATGGTCATCAAAATATCAATGAGATAAAAATTAAGATATCAAAAAGTGACAATGGCGGTTTTCTAAACGAAGAATTAATTACAAACATCGTCAAAGAAATTGACAGCCTTAAAACCAAAAAGATTAACGATTTTGAAATTAATCTTCTCGAAAAATTGGTCAGTAATAATCCTTATGTGAATCATGTTGATGCATATATTAATATAAACAGGGATATGATAATAAATGTTGAGGAAAGAGAAGCGATATTAAGAGTTTATCTTCCTGATAACAGTAGTTTTTATATTGATAAGAATGGTAATTTATTTCCATTGTGTAATAGCTACACACCCAGATTAATTATTGCGAATGGCCATATCAATACTCACTCACATGACAATTATTCAATGATTACTGACACAATATATACGGAAACTGAATTGCCGGAAATCTTTCAATTAACAAAAAAGATCACAAATAATTCATTTCTAAAAGCTCAAATAAGTCAGATATATGTTAACAGTATTGGAGAATATGACCTGATACCGGAAATAGGAAATCATACTATTCGGCTGGGTAATATGAACAATATTGATGAAAAACTCAGAAACCTTGAATTATTTTACAAGAAAAAACTTGTAAATGAAGGTTGGGAGAAATATGAAATAATAAACCTTATGTATAAAAACCAAATCGTTTGCACTAAAAAATAATGATATGGAATCAGAAATTATCGTTGGACTCGACATAGGTACAACCAAAATAGCCTGTATAGTAGGAAGAAGGAATGAATTCGGAAAAATAGAGATATTAGGCTATGGAAAAACCGAATCGATTGGAGTTAAAAGAGGCGTGGTTGCCAATATTGAGAACACTGTTCAATCGATCAAAACGGCAGTTGCACAAGCGGAACAAAAGTCAGGTGTCGATATTAAATACGTTAATGTTGGTATCGCAGGCCAACATATCCGAAGCCATCAACACAGGGGAAATATTATCAGGGAAGATCCTGATAAAGAAATAAGTACAGTTGAGATTGACCGTTTAACACAAAACATGTATAAACTCAGCATGGCTCCCGGTGAAGAAATAATTGATGTAATTGCACAAGAATACATCATTGACGGAGAAGGCGGAATCAGACAACCTGCAGGGATGCTCGGCAATACATTGGAAGCCAATTTTCATATAATTATCGGGCAGACAGCTGCAGCAAAAAATATACTTAAGTGCATTAAAAAAGCTGAACTTAAAATGGTAGACCTCATCCTTGAACCTATTGCTTCTGCTGAAGCAGTTTTAAGCGATGAAGAAAAAGAAGCTGGCGTGGCACTTGTAGATATTGGTGGTGGCACTACTGATATAGCCATTTTCCAGGATAACATTATACGTCATACCGCAGTAATTCCTTTCGGTGGAGATGTAGTAACTGATGATGTAAAAGAAGGCTGTACAATAATTAAAAAACATGCCGAGGAGCTTAAAGTAAAGTTTGGTTCTGCTTTAGCCAGCGAAAACAAGGAAGATGAAGTTGTAGCCATTCCCGGGCTTCGCGGCCGTCCGCCCAAAGAAATCACTCTTAAAAACCTGGCTTCAATTATCCAGGCCAGGATGGAAGAGATTATCGAACAAATACATTTCGAAATAAAGAATTCAGGATTTGAAAAGAAACTTATTGCCGGTACAGTGTTAACAGGTGGTGGTGCACAACTAAAACATATTGACCAACTGGCAGAATTTTCGACTGGTATGGATACACGGATCGGTTATCCGAATGAGCATTTGGCCAATGACGTTGCTGATGATATGGCAAGCCCGATGTACGCAACCGGAATAGGCCTTGTAATAGAAGGTATTCGCCGATTAGACTATGACAAACGGAAAGAAGGATTTGATGATGAAACAGATCGCGGAAAGAAGAGAAAAAGAAAGAAAAAGAAAAATCAAAGTGCCGAATCAGGATCAAGAAGGTTTCTTAATATTCTTGAAAACTGGTTTTGACAGTGATGCGACAGAGTAAATGAATGAATAATAATAAATTAACTTTTATTTGTTAAAAAATAAATAAGAATTAATAAAAACAACTTTTAGAATAAATTAATTTTAAGTCAAACCAATATACCAGATATGATCACTTTCGAACCAAAACAACGGCCAGCCTATATTAAAGTCCTTGGCGTAGGAGGCGGTGGTAGTAACGCGGTAAATTATATGTTTACTCAAGGAATAAAAGGTGTCGACTTTGTTGTTTGCAATACCGATGTACAGGCGCTTGAATCAAGCCCGGTTCCTGTTAAAATTGAAATGGGTGAAGGAGGAGGGCTCGGAGCAGGATCAAAACCCGAAGTAGGAAGAGCTGCCGCAGAAAAATCAATTGAAAAAATCAGGGAAACATTGAGTGAAGAAACTCAGATGCTGTTCATAACTGCCGGCATGGGCGGTGGTACAGGTACAGGTGCGGCCCCGGTTATTGCACAAGCAGCGCGTGAATTGGGAATTCTAACAGTGGGCATTGTTACTCTGCCGTTTTCATGGGAAGGCCGAAGGCGCAGGCAACAAGCTGAAGCCGGGATTGAAGAGATTCGACAACATGTTGACACTTTACTTGTTTTAAGCAATGATAAGCTAAGGGAACAATACGGTAATCTAACCGTTAGCGAAGCATTTGCAAAAGCCGATAACGTACTTACGTCTGCAGCAAAAGGTATAGCCGAACTTATAACCGTTACAGGTTATATAAATATTGATTTTCAAGATGTTAAAACAGTAATCGAAAACAGTGGCAAAGCCATTATGGGATCAGCCACCGCCGATGGTAAAGGGCGCGCCTTATTAGCAATTGAAGATGCAATGAGTTCACCTTTATTAAATGATAATGATATAAAAGGCGCTCAAAATATCCTGCTTTATATTATGACAGGTGCTGAAGACCTTACAATGGATGAAATAACTGAAATAACTGATTATGTTCAGCAGGAATGTGGTAATGATAATGAAGCTGACGTAATTTGGGGTAACGGCAAGGATGATTCATTAGGAGAAAAAATATGCATTACAATCATCGCAACCGGGTTTAACTCTAAAAGAAAGACGATTGAGCCTAAAACTACACGAATTGGAACCATTGGTGAAAATGAAAAACCCGTAGAGCCGAAAGCAAATGACATTGAAGACAAAGCTTCCATTGAAATCAAAAAAGAAGAAAGACAAGATGTTGTTGAAGTCCCTGTATTTGAATCTCTATTACATAAAAGCGAAAAAGAAGAAAGTTCAGGAATTCACTTTGTGAATAAAGCAGATAACGAAATAAGCCCTGCAAAGGATGACAGACCGGAAATTATTAAGAAATCGACTTCCTTTGATAATATACACACGAAGAAAGAACCTGATACAGTACAAAAAAGTGAAAAAACGATTTTCAGTTTTACCGGTAGAAAGGATAAAATGCCTCCCGGTATAAGCCATACAATTTCCGGAAATAGTTCTACAGAAGAAAATGTACATATTATAGAAGAAGAAAATGAAGCAATAAAGAAGAATGCAGAGGAAAGAATTAACAAGCTAAAAACATTAAGCATGCTCCGAAATCCTGATGAAGTTGGCAGAATGGAATCAGAACCTGCGTATGTAAGAAAGAACATTAATCTTGACACACCATCTTTGTCTTCTGAATCTGTAGTATCGAGATATACATTAGGGGAAGATGATAATAACAATCCGATTATTAAAACTGATAATACATTTCTTCACGATAACGTAGATTAATTTCATAAATAATAATTATGAGTTTAGAAAAACTAATCAATAATGACATTAAAAATGCAATGCTTCAGAAGGATAAAGAGAAGCTGAATGCATTACGGGCAATCAAAGCTGCTTTATTACTCGAAAAAACAGGAAAAGATGTTAGCGCAGGCGAAATACCTGAAAGCGTTGAGCTGAAAATGTTACAGAAACTTGTGAAACAAAGGAAGGAAGCATCTGCTATTTACAGAGAAAATGATCGCTTAGAGCTTGCTAAAGATGAAGAATATCAGGCAAAAATAATTGAGAATTATTTGCCGGAGCAAATTGACGAAACAGAAATTGAAACAATGGTAAAACAAATTATTGTTGAGGTTGGCGCTACCAACATGAAAGATATGGGAAGAGTGATGGGTATGACCACAAAACAGTTAGCTGGTAGAGCAGATAATAGTGTTGTATCAAAAATTGTGAGAGACCTTCTCAGTAACTAATGGGCAAAAAAAAAACCGGCTTTCAGCCGGTTTTTTTTAACTCTTTTATATTTTCTGCTTATGATCCTAAAGCTACTCTTTTAAAATCAACAATAGTAAGGTCTTTATCTTTTTCCTGTAGATACTGGCTAACGTTCTTCTTCCCGTCTTTAATAAATGCCTGGTTCAATAAAGTATTTTCTTTAAAGAATTTATTCAATTTTCCCATTGCAATCTTTTCAACCATCTCTTCAGGTTTTCCTTCCTGGCGAGCCTGGTCTTTACCAATCTCGATCTCGCGTTCAATAATATCATTAGGTACATCGTCTTTGCTTAATGATACAGGAGACATAGCAGCAATTTGCATTACAACATCTTTTCCTTCAACATCAAAATCACCTGCTTTATTAAATCCTGCAATAGTTGCAATACGATTACCGGGATGAATGTAAGCATAGCTACCGGCAGCATCAACCATTTCATACCTGCCTAACTCTATCTTCTCTCCTATTACTCCTGTTTGGTTAGTTATTGATTCTTCAACGGTGGTGTGGCCATTCAGGTCAGATGCATTTAGTTCATCTGTATTTTTGATTTTGTTTTTCACTGCCAAATCAAGAACTGACTGAGTGAATGCTATGAAATTATCATTCTTAGCAACAAAATCGGTTTCACAGTTTATCATAACAACGGCCGCAAAAGTTTTGTCGTTACTTACTTTTGATAACACTACGCCCTCATTAGCAGAACGATCAGCACGTTTGGCTGCAACCTTCTGTCCTTTTTTTCTGAGTGTGTCAATAGCATTTTCAATATCGCCATCACTTTCAACCAATGCCTTTTTACAATCCATCATTCCTGCACCGGTGATCTTTCTTAATTCGTTTACCTGTTGGGCTGTAATCTTCATTTTATTTCAGCTTTTAAATAATTTTACAATCTATTTCTTTTTTGTAATCGTTTTCCTGGGGCGCTTTGCCTTAGCAGGTTTTTCATCAACACCGTCCGTTTGCATTTTTAATTTGGACTCTTTTTTGCCTTTTTCAGCTTCAATATCCGCTTCTTCTTCGGCTTTGGCTAATGTTTCTGATTTTGATTTAATATCGTCCATTGCTTGTTCGGCAATATCTTCATTCTTTTCAGCTTCTTTTTCCCGCGCCATCTTACGCTCATTTAATCCTTCTGCAACTGCTAAAACTACAGCATTTAAAATAAGAGCAATTGATTTTGAAGCATCATCATTTGCAGGGATCGCAAAATCAATAAGATTAGGATCGGTATTTGTATCAACCATTGCAAAGATTGGAATATTCAATTTGCGGGCTTCTGCTACTGCTATCTTTTCTTTATTAATGTCAATAATAAATAATGCAGCCGGCAAACGGCTCATATCGGCAATACTTCCAAGGTTTTTCTCAAGTTTAGCCCGCTCACGTGTTATTTGCAATTTCTCGCGTTTCGATAAGTAGTTATACGTGTTTGTATTCGCCATCTTATCAATGTTCGACATCTTACGAACTGCTTTACGAATAGTAGCAAAATTGGTAAGCATACCACCCGGCCAACGTTCTGTTACATAAGGCATATTCACCTTTTTTACCGATTCGGAAACAAGTTCTTTTGCCTGTTTTTTCGTAGCTACAAACAGGATTCTTTTACCTGATTTTGCTATTTGTTTTAAGGCGTTTTGTGCTTCCTCCAGTTTTGCCTGGGTTTTGTAAAGGTCGATGATGTGAATACCATTGCGCTCCATAAAAATATAAGGAGCCATGTTTGGATTCCATTTGCGTTTCAGATGGCCAAAATGAACACCTGCATCAAGCAAATCGTCAAAACTTACTTTAGTCATTTTTTAATTTTTAATTTGTTTACATTCTCTTTATCAATTGCCAAATAGTTCTGTTAAGAAGTTGTGGCAATTTGGATACTAAACTCTTTCCGGTGTAAATGAAAATATTAACGTTTACTGAACTGGAATTTTTTACGAGCTTTTGGTTGTCCCGGCTTTTTACGTTCCACCATACGAGGGTCACGTTTCAGAAGACCATTCTCCTTAAGAACAGGACGATATTCAGGATCAATTTTAATAAGCGCACGTGAAATAGCGAGGCGTAATGCTTCTGCCTGTCCGGTAATTCCACCTCCTTTAAGGTTTACTTTTATGTCGTACTTACCCATATTATCAGTAAGTAAAAGGGGTTGCTCAACAACATAATGTAACGTAGCAGTTGAAAAAAACTCTTTATAATCACGTTTGTTTATCTGAATATTGCCTTTTCCTTCTTTCAAGTAGATCCGCGCAATAGCAGTCTTTCTTCTACCGAGTGTATTTACAATTTCCATTATAAATTATCTGATTGAATTAAATTTAATTTCTTTTGGCTTCTGAGCTTTTTGATCATGCTCACTTCCCACATATACGTATAAGTTTCTGAAAAGATCAGCTCCAAGTTTATTCTTAGGCAGCATGCCTTTTACAGCTTTTTCAACTAAAGCAACCGGTTTTCTATCCATCAGCTCCTTGGCAGTTAATGATGACTGTCCGCCCGGATAACCTGAGTAACGAATGTACTCTTTTGCATCCCACTTATTACCGGTAAGTCTCACTTTTTCAGCATTAATAACAACAACATTATCTCCGCAATCAACATGTGGTGTAAAATTCGTTTTATGCTTACCTCGCAAAATTTTTGCAATTTCCGATGCTAATCTTCCCAATACCTGATTCTCAGCGTTTACCAACAACCACTCTTTATTAACTGTATTTCTATTAGCACTTACAGTTTTATAACTCAACGTATTCATCTATTTTATTGTTTCTTAAGGTGTTTAATCTAAAGCCCTAAAAATTGGGCTGCAAAAATAGAAACTATTTTCCGATTAACCAAATTTGTTTTATTTAAAAATCGCAATTTGCTTTTTACTAATTTTGACGATTAATTTAACATTCAATAATGGTAACAGTTGAAGTCAAGAACATCTCGAAATTATATGGCGAACAAAAAGCCCTTGACAATATAAACTTAAAGATTGACAAGGGAGAGGTAATTGGATTATTAGGGCCGAATGGTGCAGGTAAATCAACTTTAATAAAGATACTGACATCCTACCTCACTCCTACTTCAGGAAAAGTATTTATTAATGGGTTTGACGTTCAGGAAGAATCGATCAGAATTAAGCAATTTATTGGCTATTTACCAGAACATAATCCTTTATACCAAGACATGTACGTTAAGGAATACCTCAAATTCATATTAAAAATGTACAAAATGAGGAAGCCTGCGGATAAGTCCGTTACCGACATTTTATTTCTAACCGGCCTTGAACCGGAGCAACATAAAAAAATAGGCGCTCTATCAAAAGGATACCGCCAACGTGTTGGGATTGCGCAAGCATTGATTCACGATCCCGATATTCTTATTTTAGATGAACCCACATCCGGACTTGACCCGAACCAAATTATCGACATAAGGAAAATTATCTCTGATATGGGAAAAGAGAAAACAGTAATACTTTCAACGCATATTATGCAAGAAGTGGAAGCTGTTTGCGACAGAGTTGTAATTATCGACCACGGAAAAATTATTGCCGACGATTCGACTGCTAATCTATCCAGGGTATTAACTAACAGCCTGCAATTTCAAGTAGAGTTTAAGGAAGTTGTTCCACAAAAAAAGATTCTTGAAATTCCGCATGTAGCCCGAACTGAAAAACTCTCGAAAAACACCTGGTTAATTGAAACCCAAGGAAAGAAAGATATCAGGGAACATATTTTCAAATTCGCGGTGGCCAATAAGTATAATGTATTATCGCTCTCTCAAAACGAATTAAAAATGGAAGACATATTTCGAAGCTTAACAAATCCGTAACAGTATATTTCCTCTATTTCTTAATTTATATCACAATATTAATTATTTTTACCCACCCTTTTTAGGGCACTATATTGTGGATAGATTTGATTGATTGCAACCACTTTAAAAAAATGCTAAAACAATTTTAGCCTTCCGATCAATCATTCTATCTTTAAACTTTTAAAAAACAATTTACATGGCATATTTATTTACATCAGAGTCTGTCTCAGAAGGACATCCTGATAAAGTAGCAGATCAAATTTCAGATGCTATTCTGGATGAAATGCTCAAGTGCGATCCGGAATCGAAAGTTGCTTGCGAAACTCTTGTAACTACAGGTTTAGTAGTAGTTTCAGGTGAAGTGAACACGAAAGCGTATGTCGATTTGCAAACCACTGTTAGAGAAACGATAAGGAAAATCGGTTACACCAAAGCCGAGTATCGTTTTGATGCTGATTCATGTTCCGTTATCTCTGCTATACACGAGCAATCTTCTGATATAAGACAGGGCGTTGTTAAAGATGATGAAGAACAACAAGGAGCAGGCGACCAGGGGATGATGTTTGGTTACGCTACAAATGAAATGGATAATTACATGCCCATCACTTCTGAAATTGCACATGACCTACTTTATGAACTGGCAAAAATCCGCCGCGAAGGCAAAGTAATGAAGTATTTGCGCCCTGACTCTAAATCGCAGGTAACACTGGAATATAGTAACGACGGCGCACCGTTGAGAATTGACACTTTAGTCATCTCCACTCAGCATGACGACGATTTTTCTTCGGATAAGGATATGCAAAATCAAATTGCCGGCGATATTAAAACGTATTTAATACCGAAAGTTAAAAAAAATTATCCCGAACATATACAGCAGCTATTCGATCATAACTATAAATTATATGTTAACCCGACAGGTAAATTTGTAATTGGAGGTCCCCACGGTGACACAGGGCTTACAGGTCGTAAAATAATAGTTGACACTTACGGAGGCCACGGTGCACACGGCGGAGGAGCATTTTCAGGAAAAGATTCTTCAAAAGTTGACCGTTCAGCGGCATATGCAACAAGGCACATAGCAAAAAATCTTGTAGCAGCCGGTGTAGCTGATAAAATATTGATTCAGGTTGCCTATGCAATTGGTGTTAATAAGCCAGTTGGTTTTTTTATTGACACATATGGCACTGCACATGTAAAAGATGATAATGGCAACATTATGAAAAATGGTGAAATAGCAAAAATTACATCTTCCTTATTTGATTTACGACCTTACAAAATCATAAAACGATTTGGCTTAAAATACCCCATTTTCAGTAAAACAGCATCTTACGGACACTTTGGTCGTGAACCCTTCTCAAAAGAAATTGATCTGGCTTATGAAAATAATGGACCAATAACAAAAAAGATTGTTGAATTTTTTGCCTGGGAAAAGCTTGATGAAGTAGAAAATATTAAAGCTGCTTTTAAGCTTTAATCGAAATTTTTAAAAACCAAACCATAAAAAAACCCGGCTCATACAGGCCGGGTTTTTTGTCAGTAGCAATTATACCAAATTAACTCCAGGATACCACATATAAACAGTTTCTTTTTCATTGTATTGTCGTTAAAAAATATTTCCGTAACGATGCTATGCAAATTCTTTTTGCCTAAATACAATAAAAAATATTCCTATTTATTTATACGTCATCCTGGAGCCAAATTGGTATTACTTATCTAACAATAAGCTTTTTAGTTTTATAAACTTCATTATTAATTATTACCGAATAGAAATAGATGCCATTTGTTAAATCAGAAATATCCATTCTGAAGTGAGTTGCATTTTTATCAATTTCAACATTCTTAACAACCGAACCTAAAAGATTTATTATCCTGATATTGGCACTGTTCACTTTTGGAGTTAACTCATAATCAAAATTAAGTACGTTAGTTGCTGGATTAGGATACAATTCCGAAATAAATCCGTTTGCCATTATCTTATCAATTATTCCATCAGGTTCATAAACATACTTAACAACAACCGTTATACTTTCATTTTCGTCATTTTTGTTAAAAAAAGTATATTCAATTATTGATGTACCCACATACTTAGTAGAATAATGCCCTGTAAAATCAAATTTACTGCTAGCCTGGCCCGGTTTAAGAACAGCAGCATTTGGTGTAACGAATACTGTATTGGGATCACCAGGAAAACATGTTTCTGCCCAGCATATCATTGTAGTTATGCTATCGAGTACATCAATAAATACGCGTCTTATTAAAATACTATCAGTATCATTAGAATTATTTGTCAAAATTGCGTGAAAGACTGCTTCGACACCAATTGAATCAACCCGTATAACAACAGTATCACCTAATGGCAGGTCATCCCATGACAATGCATATGATTGTGCATTTATAAAAGAAATTGAGAAAATGAATGCAATAAAAAGAAGTGTAAATTTTTTCATCATATTATGTTTTTTGTTCGACTAAATTTTACAAAGATTGTACCAAATTTTAAACAAAGATAGTGGTTTTATTGTTCTATGATAATTATTAATACTTTTGTCGAATAATTTAAGATACTAATATATCTTTCTAAAACACAAAATTCATGAAACAATTTTTATCTATTTTATTTGCAACAGCCTTTGGTGTTGCTTCAATGTTTTCTCAAACAATAGTAGGTACTGATCCTGAGAACAAAAATGTTATACTCGAAGTATTTACAGGACTTAATTGTCCGGCCTGTCCTTCTGGACATACAATAGCTCAGGCAATTTATGATGCGCATCCTGATGATGTTGTATTAATAGCAATTCATACCGGAGGTTATGCTAATCCATCAGGTAGTCAACCTGATTACAGAACTCAATGGGGATCCGCCATTGCCAATCAAACAGGTCTTGGAGGATATCCTTCTGCCACTGTTAATCGTCATGTGTTTTCGGGTGGAAATACTGCTATGTTCGCAAGCCAATGGGTCAGCACCTCCAATCAAATGTTGGCTTCACCAAGTTATTTAAACGTAGGAGTCGAAGCAACCATCGTTACATCTACAAGGCAGTTGGTTGTTTATGTTGAAGTATACTATACTGACGACAGCCCTTTAGGCACTAACCTGCTGAATGTGGCTGTTTTACAAAGCAATATACTCGGACCACAATCGGGCGGTAATGCTGGCAATAATTATAATCATATGCATATGCTACGTCATCTTTTAACTGGTCAGTGGGGTGTGGAAATTACTGAAACAACACAAGGCTCCCTTTATACCGGAACATTTTTATACGAACTGCCCGATGACTACAAAGATGTTGATGTAGTGCTTGAAGACCTTGACATTGCTGCTTTTGTAACCGAAACACACCAGGAAGCCATTAGTGGTAATTTAGCTGATGTAACCATGGTCGATTCATATGAGTATGATGCGGCTATAAGTACTGTAAACATTCTGCAGTCAGCCTGTTCAGGTAAATTAGAACCGGTTGTAAGTTTAAAAAACTATGGCTCGGAAAACCTCACCAGCCTCGATTATGTGTATTCAGTAAATGGTGGAGCACCTGAAACATACACATGGACAGGCAATCTGGCCCAAAATGAAACTACCCTGGTAACATTACCCCTAATTATGTATAATGCAACCGATAACAACACGGTTGAAGTTAGTTGCGATTCTCCTAATGGTGAAACAGATCAATTGCCTCAAAATAACACTTTTGCCGGAGACATACCCGGCTCACAAACCTATCCGCAAGAGTGTAAATTTGGCGTACAGTTTTATGGAGACCCTCAGGATATAACATGGAATATTACTAATATGGATGGTAACGTACTTGTTGAAGGCGGCCCTTATGACAATACTCAATTGAAATTGACAGATTTCACATTTCCCGAAACAGGCTGCTATACATTAACGCTAAATGACGCTTCGGGAGAAGGTCTTACTGAAGGCTATTATTTTATTGCCGATGCCAATACTGATGTGTTGTGGATGGGTAATAAATTTACTTATACAACTTCGGCAGAACTGGCATATGGTATGGTAGTGGATATTCAGGAAACAATTATTGCAGAACACATTTCGATTTATCCTAATCCTGTTACACAAACTGCCAACATCGAATTTACTTTAAATAGTGAATCTGATTTAGAAGTTGCCGTACTTGATTTGTTAGGTAAAAACATGATGACTATTTATAAAGGAAGTATGAACAGCGGACAGCATAAGCTTCAATTTGATGCCTCAAATTTGGCACAAGGCATTTACTTTGTAAAGCTGCAATCGAATAATGAAATAATTACAAAGAAAATTATGATCTCAAAATAGGGATTATTAAATAATATTAAAAGGGCTGTTTATTAATTATTAAGCAGCCTTTTTTATTTGTACAAGCTTTCTATTAACTGATCATCAGCTATATTGGGTAAAGTAACTTTAAGCTCAGGTGTTTCTTCCATGGCCCTTTTAATTGCTGTTATTGACCCTTCATTACGTGCCCAGCTTCTTCTGGATATGCCATTATTCACATCCCAGAACAACATTGACTTTAACCTTCGTTCGGCATCATCACTGCCATCTAACAATATGCCAAATCCACCATTGATAACTTCTCCCCAGCCTACGCCGCCGCCATTATGAATTGATACCCATGTGGCGCCTCTGAATGAATCTCCAATTACATTTTGAATTGCCATATCGGAAGTAAACCTCGATCCGTCATAAATATTTGAAGTCTCACGAAAAGGAGAATCAGTACCCGAAACATCGTGATGATCACGACCAAGTACTATTGGCGCTGATATTTCCCCTTCTTTGATTGCTTTATTAAATGCTGTGGCAATTTTTATTCTGCCTTCGGCATCGGCATATAATATACGGGCTTGCGAGCCCACAACCAGCTTGTTATCCTGTGCTCCCTTTATCCATTTGATATTATCGTCCATCTGGCTTTTAATATCTGCGGGCGACTGACTCATCATCTCTTCTAAAACGGCTGTTGCAATTCCATCAGAAATTTCAAGGTCTTCCGGGCTTCCGGAAGTACACACCCACCTGAACGGGCCAAAACCAAAATCGAAAAAACAGGGGTCCCATAATATCCTGAATATATGATGGGTACTTAAAGTTAATGCCGTCATCAGCCATTATATCAGCTCCTGCACGCGATGCTTCTAACAAAAAGGCATTTCCATAATCGAAAAAGTAGGTTCCTTTAGACGTATGATTATTAATTGATTTGACCTGCCTGCGAAGAGATTCCTGAACTTTGGTTTTAAATAATCCGGGGTTTGCAACCATCATTTTATTCGACTCTTCAACACTCAGCCCTGCCGGATAATAGCCCCCGGCCCACGGATTATGAAGTGAAGTTTGATCAGTACCAAAATCAATATAGATATTTTCTTCGTAAAATTTCTCCCAAACGTCAACAATATTACCCTGATAAGCAATAGAAACAACCTCCTCATTCTGCTTAGCCAATTTAACTCTGCTAACTAATTCATCAACATCATCAATAATTTCTTTTACCCATCCCTGCTCATATCTTTTTTGGGCAGCAGCAGCATTAACTTCGGCGGTAACAGAAATTAAACCTGTAATATCGGCTGCTTTTGGCTGAGCTCCCGACATACCACCCAATCCTGATGTAACAAAAAGTTTACCTTTAAACGGATCCTCATCTAATGCAGCTACTTTTCTGGCAGCATTCATAACAGTAATTGTTGTTCCGTGCACAATTCCCTGTGGTCCGATGTACATATATGAACCGGCTGTCATCTGTCCGTATTGCGATACGCCAAGAGTATTAAACTTTTCCCAATCATCTTGTTTTGAATAATTTGGAATTACCATACCGTTGGTAACAACAACCCGTGGTGCATCTTTGTGCGATGGAAATAAACCCAGCGGATGACCCGAATACATCACAAGCGTTTGCTCGTTAGTCATTGTTGCGAGGTACTGCATGGTGAGTAGATACTGAGCCCAATTCTGAAAAACAGCACCATTTCCACCATAGGTAATCAGCTCATGCGGATGCTGTGCAATTACCGGATCAAGGTTATTGGAAATCATTAGCATTATAGCAGCAGCTTGCAATGATTTATGTGGATATTCATTTACCGGACGGGCATACATTTTATAATCAGGACGAAACCGGTACATATAAATACGACCATATTTTTCCAGTTCATCAGCAAATTCTTTTGCTAACACCTGATGATGTTCTTGTGGAAAATACCTCAGTGCATTTCGTAATGCCAGTTTTTTTTCCTCAACAGACAAAATATCTTTTCTTTTTGGCGCATGGCTTACATTATTATCTATAGGTTTTATTGGAGGAAGCTCATCGGAAATTCCCTGCAATATGGTGTTTTTAAAGTCCATTTTTTTAATTAGATTGAATAAAATAACACCGGTAAAATTATAATAAATAGACCAATGTAATACTAATTAATAGTAATAAACTAATGTGTGAGTGCCAATAAAAGCCTATTTTTTTAGTGTGTTTAAATAATCACATTTAATATTCAAATAAAAAAGTGAAAAAAATATCATCAAAATTCTTTTTTATTCATTTTTTTTTACTCTTACAGAGCAGCCTGTTATGAAAAACAGGCAAGACGGGATACCTTTTCGATTCCGTAATTTTTATTAATAACAGATTAACGTAACGGGATTCCCTGCAGAACCCCAGACTTTTTATTATTTATGTAAAAGGAGGAATAAAAAAAAAACCTTAAAATGCTATGAAACATACTACCAAATACGAACCAAAACAAAGAAAGGAGGTAATTATGCAAAGATAAGCCATGTCTACCCGATTAACAAGAACGGATAACAAAATTTTATCCGATAAGATTCCTTCTTACAAAACGGTTTTTATTAACCGCTAATTTCTGATTTCAATTTACATTAAACCAATAAACGATTAATTAATTAAAATTTAAAACCATGAAAAAATTAAATATTACACTTACGATTATAAGCATACTTTTTTTCTATGTAACCCAGGCGTAAATATTGGGTAAATGGATAGTGCCGGTTTCAGAAGAAAGTAATCCATCGGATAATATACATGAAGTTTTTGAATTGACTTTTAACGATAATAATATTACAAGCGAGTTTTGGGTTTCCCCACGTGTAGAAAGTGCTCCTAAGGCATTCTCTGCGGGAGGATACAACAGCAATTATGACACCGATTTTTATGTTATTGGTGATTTACTTTTTTATGGTGATACATACACAAGATGGATAGGTTCATATTCCACTTCCATTCTTTGCCATGATTATCAGATAATAAGAAAACCGCAAAGTGTTAATGAATATTATACTTTATTTTCACATTACGTACACCATGAATTAAGTGTACTTGCTTACAATACAATAATATATGATGATGTTTCTGGTATAGCTACCGCATCCGACGAAACTGTTTTACGTGGATACGATTGGGGATTTGCGGGTTTTGCCATTACCGATGAACAAAATAGCCAAAGGTATTTATACGCAGCTTCAATCCAAGGGGATGGGGATGGAGTAGAAAAATTTGGAAGCCTGAGCAGGTGGACAATATCCTCAACCGGAATTTCAAATGGAACGGAGATAATTAGTGCAGATGATACGGATTTGAGAAATGAATATTTTGAAGCTTATAACTTGGAGTTAAAAATAAATGACAACGACAAAACCGTAATTGCATGGATAAATAGTGTAGCTGGTGAAGGAGCTGCTGACAGTCTTATTGTTGTGACAATTGACAATGATAATCCCCAGTATATTCCTCAGGTTGATATGTATGGTCTTAATGAAGGAGCAATTGGCGGTATCGAATTTTCAACCTATGAAGACAATATGTTGTATGCCTCGTGTACCGATGTAGGAATAGTAAAAGTTAACTACACTACAGGTGAAGTTGTTGATACAATAGTTGCTGGCGATTACGCCCACACATTTCTGCAAACTGCTCCCGATGGTTATATTTATGGTGTTACGAACGATGGAGCCTCTCTTGGGAGAATTAATATGCCGGATGATAGTTTTGAAGAGGAAGTTTTTCAATTTCCGTATGCTGGGATTGAAACCTATAAGGAATTCGATGGGGTAAAATACTACATCCTCCCCGAAAACCAACGTGTACATAGTACAATGGCGGTTACTGAGCAAATTGCAAATGTTAGTTGCCCCGGTTATGCCGATGGTACAGCAATAATTTGTGTTACGGGTGGTACGCCGGGCGATGATCCCGAATATACCATTATATGTTATCCCAACTTGAAAATACACAAGTGCAAACCTCTGGCTAACAGCGTTCTGTAATTTTATTTTTGCTGTTGGGTCACTACTTTTGATTTTCTAACAAAAGGTCTTTCTTTAAAACTGAGTGCGGAATAAATTGCACTTAAATCGGGATTTGGCCGAGTGCATAGCTTAGTGTATATTTTACCACCGCCGGCTTTGTTTACGCTTTGTAATGAACATTGTTGTGCTTGCATCTTTTCCACAATAATGCTCCAACTATAGTTTATGCCCTTTTCTGCTAATCTAAGTTTTATGTAATTCACTATTTGGTATGCCACTATACCAAGCCATATATGCGGTTCAATATATGCGTCTTTTTGATGAAATACAGGTCTGATGTCCAAATCTGTTTTTAGGCATCTGAATGTTGCCTCAACATCTCTAGTGAGGTTGTAAGTGTCCCATATTTGTTTTTCAGTAAGTATTTCTTTTGAGTATCTCAAAAAGTATTCTCCATTGGGGTTCTGCCGATCCTTTTGTAATTCCCATATTATATCTGTAATAACACCTTTTTCAGTATCTTCTTTATATGTTATTTTATAGAGCTTTGCCACTTTGGAAAATTGCTTTTTTATTCGTCCAATTTTTTCATGGACAGCTATTGTCTTTTTTAGCCTTCGCGGCAAAGTCAACCCTTCTTTCAAATAGCTCATGCTTTCAACGAACCGCTGTGTGACCTTGTCTTCCATAGATTGTTCTTTTAATATTTTTTGATGGCTTTTTATATGTAAAAATGTGTCGCTTTTCCCTTCTACCGATGCTTTGACAACTTCAATTTTATTTCCCCTGTTGTCATATAATATAATGGCTTTGTTATTTAGCTTTGTGTATTGTTTTGGTTTTGTCCTGTTTACACAGATGTAATCGTATTTTTTTTGTTTTACAATTTCCAGATTCTCTTCAGTGGCTATCCCGGCATCCATTACCACTACAGGTTTTTCTTTAATGGCATACAGTTGTGAAGCTACATCATCCAACATAACTTCAAAGGTTTGTGGTTCACTTACATTTCCATCAAGTATTCTGCTATACCTTACAAAGCCCAAACTGTCAATGGCAAGTGCCAAACCTATTAATCGCCTATCATTCCTTTTTTGTTTGGAACGTCCAAACTTAGATTTTTTACTACCCAACATCTGTCCTTCAAAATACATATTGGTTAAATCATAAATAACAATTGCACTTCTTTGGGAGAATAGGTTTTGGGAAGTAGCATACAATTGTTTTTCTATATCATCCTTGTGTTTGTAAAGATGGATTGCTGCCTTGTACAAGCGATAACGGGTAACAGCGTGATTGTCTTCTAAATTGTAAAGTTCATCAGTACCTGAATTCTCTTGTAGCCACCTTTGTGTTTCCAGTTCGCTTGAAGGGTGTATCAGCTTGGCTGTCAATAACATTTTTGCAATACCCACTTCATTATCAGACATACCTGTACTTGAGAATAAACCGGTTAGCCCAAACTTATCAAATGCCTGTTTTACTAACCATTCACCTCCTATTGTTTTGCTGTTCAACTGCTCAATACTATTGATGTCTACTTCTTGATAATCTGTTTCAAGTTCTTTTAATATGGGTCTTGTCTTTTTTCTTATCGGAAATATACCTTTCTCTATTATTTTTTCTGTAAACTTTTGAGCCAGTGGTTCTATTTCTGCTGATACATCAAAAAGTGTAGGGCCTGACCCTGTTAACAGGCTTTCTATTCTGTCGGCAAGTAATTTATGACTCTCTTTGGGCAACCCATCCAAACTGCCCAGGTTAATAAGTGTTTGCTGTCTGGATTTGTTGCCAATTTTATAGCCATGAACCAATCTGTAATACACATAGATTTTTTCTCCTTTTCTGTCGGGCTTTGTTATTCGCTTAATAAACATGAAACAAAAATACAAATAATATTTTTATTAAATACGCTGTTGGGGGTCAACTTTGGAAATCCAAAAATCACAATGCCTTGGTTGCCTGGCACTTAATACTATTCGTAATCGTTATAAATTACGACTGCGCTTGATTATCAACAGGTTAAAACTATGGTGTTTTTAAATTCTAAGAAATTATTGGTGAAAATTTTCAAGTTGGGTTATGGGCCACAGGGAGAGCAGGTTGGTAGCATTTATAATGATAATTGCTTTGAATTCACCAATTTATATACCGGAACTTACACTTACACAATTACGGATGGTATTGGAGGTACTATTGGGGGAGAATTTGTTATTAAAGATACATATGATTTCGAAGAGATGGAAGACATAACAGAAACTCAAACATGGACAGGCGTTAACTATGCCTATGAATTGGGCCTCACTATAAAGGATGGAGTTGAACTGACCGTTGAGAGCTCTCAACTCGAATTCGGGCCCGAAGCCAAAATAATTATCGAAGCCGGAGCCAAACTCATTGTACATTACTCGGTACTTACCAACATTAATTGCGAACCCCTGAAAAAATGGCAAGGCATTGAAGTTTGGGGAGACGCAGAAGACAACCAGTTCGTGTACTATGGCCATCCGCTGGCACAAGGCAAGCTAACACTTATAAACTCAACAATAAAAAATGCAAAACTGGCAGTACTGCTGGCCGCAACTGACGAACAAGGAGATATTATCTACAGTAAAACCGGCGGCATTGTTACGGCAAGAAACAGCCATTTTATAAACAACACCGAATCGCTAAAAGCGCTGTATTACAAAAACATGTATCCTTATATTCCTGATTATGAGTTCGGTAACTTCAGCTTCTTTAACAACACTACTTTTAACATAAACAGCAATTATATACCCGAAGACGATATTTTTTACAAACACATCAACCTGTCTCATGTAAAAGGATTTGATTTCGTGGTCTGCGATTTCTTAAACACAGCCACTGAAAACGTATCGCTGTGGAGCTGTGGCATTATGGCATATAATGCAGGCTTTAGCCTTAAAGGCTTATGTACCTCTTACATTTCCCCCTGCCCCGAAGAAGATTACGACAGATGCAACCTAAGCGGCTTTTACAGTGCTGTATGGGCTGCAAATACATCAACAGCCAATAATACATTTAGTATCGACCATACCAATTTTACCGATAATTCCGTGGGTGTTAATGCAAACGGTGTACATAATGCTGCCATCATTTTCTCCGATTTCAACATCGGTTACAACAGCAACCCGCTTGCTAAAGAAGAATGCAGCAATCGGGCTATTAGTTATGGTATTGACATGATTGGTTGTACAGGCTTTGCTATTGAAGAAAACTATTTTACCAAAGCACAGGGAGCGGCAACCGGATATTATGTGGGAGTATACATTGCCGAAACCCAGGCCACCGAAGAAGTGTATAAAAACACTTTTGATGGGTTGAGCTATGGTAATTACGCAGTGGGGCAAAATTGGGGAGACCATACTTATGAAGGCCTCGCCTATTACTGTAACGAGAATACCGGGAACTGGCAAGATATTACTGTAAAGAAAAATAGTCAAGTTCCACCAACTGGAGGAATTCAAAACCCGATCGGCACTGCTGCATTGCCGTCGGGCAATACCTTTTCTTCTAATGCCAATTGCAATATTTATAATGATGGCGATTACTGGTTCGGATATTTTTATTATGCACCGTCACCGGGCAATACGAACACTCCCTATTATCCTGATGAAGTTTATCGGGTTACACGGGAAGAAGTTGTGGGTATCCAAAACGAATGCCCCTCACATTATGGCGGTAACCCGGGAGACGAAAGGGGTTTGGTTCTTACACCCGAACAAAAATTGGAAACTGAACAGGAATTTGTTAGCGGATTAAACGATTATAATAACATAAGGGCATTGTACGATAATCTGCAAGACGGTGGCAACACAACCGGCGAACTGTTAGATATAGAAACAGCACAACCGGGTGATATGTGGGAGCTGAGGACGCAGTTGTTAGGCGATTCACCCCATTTATCAATGGATGTATTAAAAGCAGCAGCTGATAAAACGAATGTATTTCCTGAAAGTGCTATCTTTGACATTATGGCTGCCAATCCCGATGAATTGAAAAAAGATGAGCTGATAAACCACCTCGAAGAAAAGGAGAATCCGCTTCCTGCCTATATGATGGATATTTTACGGCAGGTAGCAACCGGCAGTACATACAAAACTGTATTGCAGCGCGAGATGGCTCAAGCCAACCGGCTTAAAACAAGGGCAGCACATGATATCATCAGGAGTATATTGAACGATTCGCTCATAGATTATAACGAACTGCGCAACTGGTTGGATAATATGAGCGGTATCCGTGCCGATGAACAAATCATAGCTACTTATATGCAGGAAGGTAGCCACAATGATGCTTTAACGTTAGCTGGTTTGATGCCTGGTTTATATGGATATAATGAGATAGAACTAACAGAACATACATATTATACCAATATGCTGAACATACAAGTAAATCTTGTACAGGAGGGGCGGAATATGTTGGAACTAAACAGCGATGAAGTGAACAGCCTGGTATATATTGCCGAAAACAGTACAGCTACGGCTGGTACACAGGCAAAGGGCATACTCGAATACGCTTACGGATACAATTACTGCACTTGCATTAATACAGATGCCACAGGCCTAAAGAGCAGTGGGGCAATAAATACGGATATTTATGTTAAGCTTTATGGCCTTGCTATTGATGTTAAACCTAACCCCGCAAGGGAATGGGCAGCTTTCAATTACAATTTACCTGACGATGATACGGAAGGGACAATTAAAATTACCGGTGTGGCAGGTAAATTAATTGAAACATTACATGTTACCGGAAAACAGGGACAGAAATTATGGGATACACGGAAAGTGAAATCCGGTATTTATTTCTATACTTTAACGGTTAATGGTGTTTCAAAATCTGGTAAAGTTGTAATAAATAAGTAAATAAATTAAATAGAGGTACTGGGTTAAACAACCCAGTACCTCTATTTTTAAATGTCTTTCTCAAATGAAAAAGTATATAACAATATTAAGTTTTTTATTTCTAACCGGTTTACTTTATAGCCAAAATTTTGAAATTGAATGGCAGCAGTGTCTTGGTGGGAGCATGATTGATGTGGCATATGATATAGTTATGGTTGAGAATGGATATATCATTGCAGGGGGCACAGGTTCAAATGATGGAGATATATCTTATTCTCACGGTGCAGGAGATGGCTGGTTATTAAGGGTTGATAGTCTTGGCAATATTTTATGGGAAAAAACTTATGGCGGTTCGGATTCAGAGGCATTTAACAGGATTATTCCCACAATGGACAACAATTATTATTTAGTTGGTCTTTCATGGTCTTCAGACGGTGATATTAGTGATGATCCTTATCCTAACTCACCTGATTACTGGATAGTTAAAATTGACAGCCTGGGAAATATCATCTGGGATATTATAGTAGGTGGCAATCGAGGTGAAATGTTATTTACAGGTGCTCCAACAGATGATGGGGGAGTAATAGCTATAGGGCAAACAAGCTCAGATGATGGCGACATAAGCGAATTTTATGGAGGTAATGACACATGGATGGTAAAGATAAGCAGCAACGGGGAATTGGAATGGGATTTTACTATTGGAACTGATTTTATAGATGTAGGGCAGGCCGTAATACAAACCTCCGATGGCGGTTACCTTGCTGCAAGCAACTCCATGCTTGGCGAAGGTGGCAACATCACCTGTGAACCACACAGTAACATGGCTGAAGCTGTATTGACAAAACTTGATGCAACCCGAAATATTGAATGGCAACATTGCTATGGTGGAAGTGACCATGATGGGATATTAGGAATACTTGAAATTGAGGACGGATATATTTTTTCAGCTTATACAGACTCCCCTGATGGTGATGTTTCCGGCTGGCATGGTGATACTGATATTTGGATAGTAAAAATTGACTTTGAAGGTAATATTATCTGGGAACAATGTTTTGGGGGATATAATGGTGAAATTGCATTTGACATTTTTCAATCTGATGATAATGGCTTCATTATAATTGGACAAACCCGATCCAATGATGGTGATGTAAGTGGAAATCATTCATCAAGTGAGTTTGATAATGATGTTTGGATGTTCAAAATAAATAATGAAGGAGAACTACTCTGGCAAAAATGTTTTGGAGGTGCTGGTAGTGAAGCACCATCAGGAACAAAATTTGGTGTAGTTAAAAAGAGCGACCACAATTTTGTTATTGCCGGGCAAACCAATTGGGGGCCTTCGTATGATGTGGAATGTACACCCCATGGCCAAACTCCTCATAGTAGAGACACAGATTACTGGGTATTCGAAATAAAAGATTGCACCCTTTACTCTGCAGCAACACCGGAAAAGGCCACGGGCCACGATACAATTTGCTCGGCCAACAATGCAGGAAGTATATATACAACTACTGCGGCCACAAATGCGTGGGCCTACCAATGGATGATAGCACCCGAAACAGCAGGCACTATTACCGGCGATAGCCTGCAGGGTACAGTAAGCTGGTCGCCGGATTATGAGGGCACGGCAACCATTATTGTACGCAGCACCAACGATTGCGGCGAAAGCGAATGGTCGCAGCCCCATTACACGCAGGTATATACCTGCCTCGGTGTTAATGAGCTGAAAGCAGCGGGTTTAACTTTAAAAGCCTACCCCAACCCTGCCACCAACTACATAATCTTTGAACTGTCTGTCATTTCAAACCCTTTGGTTGTCATTTCGAGGGAAACGACCGTAGGGAGTGACGAGAAATCTCCTAAGAACAACCCACAAAAATCCCCCCAAATCTTCATCACCAACACCCTCGGCCAGCAGGTGGCACAGTTAGAGTTAGGAAAAAATGCCGCACCTTCGGCAAGCCTTCGGCGGACGGTGTGGGACACAAAAAGTGTACAAGGTGGTATGTATTTTTACAAGGTGGAAATTGACGGAAAAATTCTGAGCGGGAAGATTGTATTGTTGAAATAAACACATAAATATAAATACATGAAACGTCCATGATTAATATTAAACATACAGGAGCATAATGAAATATACAAGAAAATATTATTCATGCATTCGTGGCAATTTTAAACACATGAAAACAAAACTATTATTTCTATCCTTATTTGTTGCCCTGTCGTCATGGGCTCAAATACCCGAAATTGTCTGGCAGCAATGCCATAATGTAACCATTGCCGACAAAACCCAAAGTATTTGTGAAACTGAAAACGGATACCTGATAACCATAGAAGCCTACGATCCCCATTCTGTTCCCGGTTTTCATGGGTTTTTTGAGGTTGTTATATATAATATGGATACTACCGGAACAACTGTTTGGGAAAAGTGCTTCGGCGGAAGCAAAACCGACAAGCCCCATAAAATGTTGCGGGCGGGCAGCAACGAATACTATATTATAGGGCTAACCAATTCAATTGATGGTGATGTGCAATCGGGAAACCAGGGGCTGAAGGATATATGGGTTTTTAAAATTAATTCAGAAGGGGAGCTGTTATGGGAAAAGACTTACGGAGGCCCCGGCACTGATGAGGCAAAAGATATAATACTGATGCCTGATGGCGGCTTTATAATTGCAGGAAGCATTAACGAGGCAGGAGGAGACATAGGAGCATGTTACGGGGGGAAAGATATATGGTTGTTCTACTGCGATAACGAGGGAAACATAATGTGGGAAAAAACCATAGGAACTCAGGGCGATGATGAGTGCAACAGCATGATAATAAATGGCGATGGCAACCTTGTATTGACCGGGTCATATTTGGAGCCTGACAGGCGACAGGAAAATACCGGCGGGGAACCTGCAGATGTGTGGGTGGCAGAGATTGATATGCAGGGAAATATATTATGGCAACAAAGCTATGGAGGTTCGAAGGAGGATGTTGCTTATCAAATAGAAAATGTAAACGACGGATATATTATTTTGGCAAAAACATACTCTAAAGATGGAGACGTCACAGATAGTCATCCAAGTCAACTTGGTGGTGATATTTGGATTGTCAGAATAGATGATCAGGGGAACATAATATGGCAAAAATGTTTGGGAGGTAAACGTGAAGAATATCCTGCCTATATTACTCAAACGGAATCAGGCGATTTTATTATTTTGGGAGATACAGGCTCAGGCGATGGAGATGTATCGGGAAACCATACGATTATCGGAAACGGCCACGACATCTGGATGGTGAAATTATCCTCCGAAGGCCAAATTGAATGGCAGCAATGTTATGGAGGCTGGAAGGATGATTATTTTCAAAAAACAAATACGGTAATCAAAAAAAGCGATTACCACTATGTGCTGGCAGCGCAGAGTAACTCGGGCGATTCTGATGATGTAAATTGCGGGCAAACAGATTTGCGCAATTGGTTGGTAGAGGCCGTCAGGTGCCCCGACTATATTCCGGGTACACCTGTTGTTCCTGCCGGCCCCGATACAGTATGCACGGCTGATAATCAGGAATGCATATTCACCATAGCACCTCCTGCCAATGCATGGGTATTTGAATGGGAGCTGGAACCTGATACGGCAGGAACAATATCAGGCAGCGGTTTGCAGGCTTCTGTATCCTGGTCGGCAGACTTTGAAGGAACCGCCCGGGTGAGCGCACGCAGTGCTAACGATTGCGGCGACAGCGAATGGTCGCAGCCCCATTACACGCAGGTATATACCTGCCTCGGTGTTAATGAGCTGCAAACAAATGCCTTTACGCTAAAAGTGTATCCTAACCCCGCCACCAACTATGTTATTTTTGAATTGCCTGTCATTTCAAACCCTTTGGTTGTCATTTCGAGGGAAACGACCGTAGGGAGTGACGAGAAATCTCCTAAGAACAACCCACAAAACCCTCCCCAAATAACCATCACCAACACCCTCGGCCAGCAGGTGGCGCAATTAGAGGTAAAAGGCAGTAAAACTGTTCTCGATACCAGAGGCTATAAACCGGGTGTGTATTTTTATTTTCTGGAAATTGAGGGGAAACGGTATAGTGGGAAAGTAGTTGTACAGAAATAAAAACGGAGACTCCTACGTCAGCCAACACTAAGCCCGCCCCATTTCCTCTGAGTTAAACGTAAAATGGGTTGAAGTTGAGTGGGAAAATGGTAGTTCAGAAATAAACTGCATGTAATAAAGGATTAAGTTGCGCCAACGCACCATGCCGGGCTGGAAGACTTAATCCAGGGGGAGGGAAAATGGTAGTTCAGAAGTAAACGTTTTTTTGTTTTTTTTTGTATTGAAACTGCCCAAACCAACCTACGTTTAACTCCCTGCACTTCACTTCGTTTCGGCAGGCGGGTGAGGCATCATCGGGTAGGTTTGTGTGAATGCATGCCGTGAGAGTCCTGTGCTATTATGAACATACTGCCTTAAGTATTACCGGACTCTATCGTCAGCTAACTCACAGACCCACCCTATTTCCTCACCCGCCTGCCAAAGCGAAGCGTCTGCCTGCATATAGCCATTTCGGCGGCGGCAGGGCGGCAGGGAGTTAAACGTAAAAGGGGTTGAAGTTGAGTGGGAAAATGGTAGTTCAGAAATAAACTGCATGTAATAAAGGATTAAGTCGCGCCAACGCACCATGCCGGGCAGGAAGACTTAATCCAGGGGGATGTTGCATTCAGGCAACCAAACCAAATCAGGCAAACTCGTGATATAACACTAAGCGTGTTTGTCATTTCGAGGGAAACGACCGTAGGGAGTGACGAGAAATCTCCTAAGAACAACCCACAAAACCCTCCCCAAATAACCATCACCAACACCCTTGGCCAACAAATAGCACAATTAGAGGTAAAAAGTTTTAGATACCAGAAACTTTAAACCGGGTGTGTATTTTTATTTTCTACAAATGGAAGGGAAACGGTATAGTGGTAGTTCAGAAGTAAACGTTTTTTTGTTTTTTTTTTGTATTGAAACTGCCCAAACCAACCTACGTTTAACTCCCTGCACTTCACTTCGTTTCGGCAGGCGGGTGAGGCATCATCGGGTAGGTTTGTGTGAATGCATGCCGTGAGAGTCCTGTGCTATTATGAACATACTGCCTTAAGTATTACCGGACTCTATCGTCAGCTAACTCACAGACCCACCCTATTTCCTCACCCGCCTGCCAAAGCGAAGCGTCTGCCTGCATATAGCCATTTCGGCGGCGGCAGGGCGGCAGGGAGTTAAACGTAAAAGGGGTTGAAGTTGAGTGGGAAAATGGTAGTTCAGAAATAAACTGCATGTAATAAAGGATTAAGTCGCGCCAACGCACCATGCCGGGCAGGAAGACTTAATCCAGGGGGATGTTGCATTCAGGCAACCAAACCAAATCAGGCAAACTCGTGATATAACACTAAGCGTGTTTGTCATTCCGAGGGAAACGACCGTAGGGAGTGACGAGAAATCTCCTAAGAACAACCCACAAAACCCTCCCCAAATAACCATCACCAACACACTCGGCCAGCAAGTAGCACAATTAGAGGTAAAAGGCAGTAAAACAGTTCTCGATACAAGGGGCTTTAAGCCGGGCGTATATTTTTACTTTCTGCAAATGGATGGGAAACGGTATAGTGGGAAAGTGGTAGTTCAGAAGTAAACGTTTTTTTTTTGTGTATTGAAACTGCCCAAACCAACCTACGTTTAGCTCCCTGCACTTCACTTCGTTTCGGCAGGCGGGTGAGGCATCATCGGGTAGGTTTGTGTGAATGCATGCCGTGAGAGTCCTGTGCTATTATGAACATACTGCCCCTTAAGTATTACCGGACTCTATCGTCAGCCAACACTAAGCCCGCCCCATTTCCTCTGAGTTAAACGTAAAATGGGTTGAAGTTGAGTGGGAAAATGGTAGTTCAGAAATAAACTGCATGTAATAAAGGATTAAGTCGCGCCAACGCACCATGCCGGGCTGGAAGACTTAATCCAGGGGGAGGGAAAATGGTAGTTCAGAAGTAAACGTTTTTTTGTTTTTTTTTGTATTGAAACTGCCCAAACCAACCTACGTTTAACTCCCTGCACTTCACTTCGTTTCGGCAGGCGGGTGAGGCATCATCGGGTAGGTTTGTGTGAATGCATGCCGTGAGAGTCCTGTGCTATTATGAACATACTGCCTTAAGTATTACCGGACTCTATCGTCAGCCAACACTAAGCCTGCCCCATTTCCTCTGAGTTAAACGTAAAAGGGGTTGAAGTTGAGTGGGAAAATGGTAGTTCAGAAATAAACTGCATGTAATAAAGGATTAAGTCGCGCCAACGCACCATGCCGGGCTGGAAGACTTAATCCAGGGGGAGGGAAAATGGTAGTTCAGAAGTAAACGTTTTTTTGTTTTTTTTTGTATTGAAACTGCCCAAACCAACCTACGTTTAACTCCCTGCACTTCACTTCGTTTCGGCAGGCGGGTGAGGCATCATCGGGTAGGTTTGTGTGAATGCATGCCGTGAGAGTCCTGTGCTATTATGAACATACTGCCTTAAGTATTACCGACTCTATCGTCAGCTAACTCACAGACCCACCCTATTTCCTCACCCGCCTGCCAAAGCGAAGCGTCTGCCTGCATATAGCCATTTCGGCGGCGGCAGGGCGGCAGGGAGTTAAACGTAAAAGGGGTTGAAGTTGAGTGGGAAAATGGTAGTTCAGAAATAAACTGCATGTAATAAAGGATTAAGTCGCGCCAACGCACCATGCCGGGCAGGAAGACTTAATCCAGGGGGATGTTGCATTCAGGCAACCAAACCAAATCAGGCAAACTCGTGATACAACACTAAGCGTGTTTGTCATTTCGAGGGAAACGACCGTAGGGAGTGACGAGAAATCTCCTAAGAACAACCCACAAAACCCTCCCCAAATCACCATCACCAACACCCTTGGCCAACAAATAGCACAATTAGAGGTAAAAAGTTTTAGATACCAGAAACTTTAAACCGGGTGTGTATTTTTATTTTCTACAAATGGAAGGGAAACGGTATAGTGGTAGTTCAGAAGTAAACGTTTTTTTGTTTTTTTTGTATTGAAACTGCCCAAACCAACCTACGTTTAGCTCCCTGCACTTCACTTCGTTTCGGCAGGCGGGTGAGGCATCATCGGGTAGGTTTGTGTGAATGCATGCCGTGAGAGTCCTGTGCTATTATGAACATACTGCCTTAAGTATTACCGGACTCTATCGTCAGCTAACTCACAGACCCACCCTATTTCCTCACCCGCCTGCCAAAGCGAAGCGTCTGCCTGCATATAGCCATTTCGGCGGCGGCAGGGCGGCAGGGAGTTAAACGTAAAAGGGGTTGAAGTTGAGTGGGAAAATGGTAGTTCAGAAATAAACTGCATGTAATAAAGGATTAAGTCGCGCCAACGCACCATGCCGGGCTGGAAGACTTAATCCAGGGGGATGTTGCATTCAGGCAACCAAACCAAATCAGGCAAACTCGTGATATAACACTAAGCGTGTTTGTCATTCCGAGGGAAACGACCGTAGGGAGTGACGAGAAATCTCCTAAGAACAACCCACAAAACCCTCCCCAAATAACCATCACCAACACACTCGGCCAGCAAGTAGCACAATTAGAGGTAAAAGGCAGTAAAACAGTTCTCGATACAAGGGGCTTTAAGCCGGGCGTATATTTTTACTTTCTGCAAATGGATGGGAAACGGTATAGTGGGAAAGTGGTAGTTCAGAAGTAAACGTTTTTTTTTTGTGTATTGAAACTGCCCAAACCAACCTACGTTTAGCTCCCTGCACTTCACTTCGTTTCGGCAGGCGGGTGAGGCATCATCGGGTAGGTTTGTGTGAATGCATGCCGTGAGAGTCCTGTGCTATTATGAACATACTGCCCCTTAAGTATTACCGGACTCTATCGTCAGCCAACACTAAGCCTGCCCCATTTCCTCTGAGTTAAACGTAAAAGGGGTTGAAGTTGAGTGGGAAAGTGGTTGTTCAGAAATAAACTGCATGTAATAAAGGATTAAGTCGCGCCAACGCACCATGCCGGGCTGGAAGACTTAATCCAGGGGGAGGGAAAATGGTAGTTCAGAAGTAAACGTTTTTTTGTTTTTTTTTGTATTGAAACTGCCCAAACCAACCTACGTTTAGCTCCCTGCACTTCACTTCGTTTCGGCAGGCGGGTGAGGCATCATCGGGTAGGTTTGTGTGAATGCATGCCGTGAGAGTCCTGTGCTATTATGAACATACTGCCCCTTAAGTATTACCGGACTCTATCGTCAGCCAACACTAAGCCTGCCCCATTTCCTCTGAGTTAAACGTAAAAGGGGTTGAAGTTGAGTGGGAAAGTGGTTGTTCAGAAATAAACTGCATGTAATAAAGGATTAAGTCGCGCCAACGCACCATGCCGGGCTGGAAGACTTAATCCAGGGGGATGTTGCATTCAGGCAACCAAACCAAATCAGGCAAACTCGTGATATAACACTAAGCGTGTTTGTCATTCCGAGGGAAACGACCGTAGGGAGTGACGAGAAATCTCCTAAGAACAACCCACAAAACCCTCCCCAAATAACCATCACCAACACACTCGGCCAGCAAGTAGCACAATTAGAGGTAAAAGGCAGTAAAACAGTTCTCGATACAAGGGGCTTTAAACCGGGTGTGTATTTTTATTTTCTACAAATGGAAGGGAAACGGTATAGTGGTAGTTCAGAAGTAAACGTTTTTTTGTTTTTTTTTGTATTGAAACTGCCCAAACCAACCTACGTTTAGCTCCCTGCACTTCACTTCGTTTCGGCAGGCGGGTGAGGCATCATCGGGTAGGTTTGTGTGAATGCATGCCGTGAGAGTCCTGTGCTATTATGAACATACTGCCTTAAGTATTACCGGACTCTATCGTCAGCTAACTCACAGACCCACCCTATTTCCTCACCCGCCTGCCAAAGCGAAGCGTCTGCCTGCATATAGCCATTTCGGCGGCGGCAGGGCGGCAGGGAGTTAAACGTAAAAGGGGTTGAAGTTGAGTGGGAAAATGGTAGTTCAGAAATAAACTGCATGTAATAAAGGATTAAGTCGCGCCAACGCACCATGCCGGGCAGGAAGACTTAATCCAGGGGGAGGGAAAATGGTAGTTCAGAAGTAAACGTTTTTTTGTTTTTTTTTTGTATTGAAACTGCCCAAACCAACCTACGTTTAACTCCCTGCACTTCACTTCGTTTCGGCAGGCGGGTGAGGCATCATCGGGTAGGTTTGTGTGAATGCATGCCGTGAGAGTCCTGTGCTATTATGAACATACTGCCCCTTAAGTATTACCGGACTCTATCGTCAGCCAACACTAAGCCTGCCCCATTTCCTCTGAGTTAAACGTAAAAGGGGTTGAAGTTGAGTGGGAAAGTGGTTGTTCAGAAATAAACTGCATGTAATAAAGGATTAAGTCGCGCCAACGCACCATGCCGGGCTGGAAGACTTAATCCAGGGGGATGTTGCATTCAGGCAACCAAACCAAATCAGGCAAACTCGTGATATAACACTAAGCGTGTTTGTCATTTCGAGGGAAACGACCGTAGGGAGTGACGAGAAATCTCCTAAGAACAACCCACAAAACCCTCCCCAAATAACCATCACCAACACACTCGGCCAGCAAGTAGCACAATTAGAGGTAAAAGGCAGTAAAACAGTTCTCGATACAAGGGGCTTTAAACCGGGTGTGTATTTTTATTTTCTACAAATGGAAGGGAAACGGTATAGTGGTAGTTCAGAAGTAAACGTTTTTTTGTTTTTTTTTGTATTGAAACTGCCCAAACCAACCTACGTTTAGCTCCCTGCACTTCACTTCGTTTCGGCAGGCGGGTGAGGCATCATCGGGTAGGTTTGTGTGAATGCATGCCGTGAGAGTCCTGTGCTATTATGAACATACTGCCTTAAGTATTACCGGACTCTATCGTCAGCTAACTCACAGACCCACCCTATTTCCTCACCCGCCTGCCAAAGCGAAGCGTCTGCCTGCATATAGCCATTTCGGCGGCGGCAGGGCGGCAGGGAGTTAAACGTAAAAGGGGTTGAAGTTGAGTGGGAAAATGGTAGTTCAGAAATAAACTGCATGTAATAAAGGATTAAGTCGCGCCAACGCACCATGCCGGGCTGGAAGACTTAATCCAGGGGGATGTTGCATTCAGGCAACCAAACCAAATCAGGCAAACTCGTGATATAACACTAAGCGTGTTTGTCATTCCGAGGGAAACGACCGTAGGGAGTGACGAGAAATCTCCTAAGAACAACCCACAAAACCCTCCCCAAATAACCATCACCAACACACTCGGCCAGCAAGTAGCACAATTAGAGGTAAAAGGCAGTAAAACAGTTCTCGATACAAGGGGCTTTAAACCGGGTGTGTATTTTTATTTTCTACAAATGGAAGGGAAACGGTATAGTGGTAGTTCAGAAGTAAACGTTTTTTTTGTTTTTTTTTGTATTGAAACTGCCCAAACCAACCTACGTTTAACTCCCTGCACTTCACTTCGTTTCGGCAGGCGGGTGAGGCATCATCGGGTAGGTTTGTGTGAATGCATGCCGTGAGAGTCCTGTGCTATTATGAACATACTGCCTTAAGTATTACCGGACTCTATCGTCAGCTAACTCACAGACCCACCCTATTTCCTCACCCGCCTGCCAAAGCGAAGCGTCTGCCTGCATATAGCCATTTCGGCGGCGGCAGGGCGGCAGGGAGTTAAACGTAAAAGGGGTTGAAGTTGAGTGGGAAAATGGTAGTTCAGAAATAAACTGCATGTAATAAAGGATTAAGTCGCGCCAACGCACCATGCCGGGCAGGAAGACTTAATCCAGGGGGATGTTGCATTCAGGCAACCAAACCAAATCAGGCAAACTCGTGATATAACACTAAGCGTGTTTGTCATTCCGAGGGAAACGACCGTAGGGAGTGACGAGAAATCTCCTAAGAACAACCCACAAAACCCTCCCCAAATAACCATCACCAACACACTCGGCCAGCAAGTAGCACAATTAGAGGTAAAAGGCAGTAAAACAGTTCTCGATACAAGGGGCTTTAAACCGGGTGTGTATTTTTATTTTCTACAAATGGAAGGGAAACGGTATAGTGGTAGTTCAGAAGTAAACGTTTTTTTGTTTTTTTTTGTATTGAAACTGCCCAAACCAACCTACGTTTAACTCCCTGCACTTCACTTCGTTTCGGCAGGCGGGTGAGGCATCATCGGGTAGGTTTGTGTGAATGCATGCCGTGAGAGTCCTGTGCTATTATGAACATACTGCCTTAAGTATTACCGGACTCTATCGTCAGCCAACACTAAGCCTGCCCCATTTCCTCTGAGTTAAACGTAAAAGGGGTTGAAGTTGAGTGGGAAAATGGTAGTTCAGAAATAAACTGCATGTAATAAAGGATTAAGTCGCGCCAACGCACCATGCCGGGCTGGAAGACTTAATCCAGGGGGAGGGAAAATGGTAGTTCAGAAGTAAACGTTTTTTTGTTTTTTTTTGTATTGAAACTGCCCAAACCAACCTACGTTTAACTCCCTGCACTTCACTTCGTTTCGGCAGGCGGGTGAGGCATCATCGGGTAGGTTTGTGTGAATGCATGCCGTGAGAGTCCTGTGCTATTATGAACATACTGCCTTAAGTATTACCGGACTCTATCGTCAGCTAACTCACAGACCCACCCTATTTCCTCACCCGCCTGCCAAAGCGAAGCGTCTGCCTGCATATAGCCATTTCGGCGGCGGCAGGGCGGCAGGGAGTTAAACGTAAAAGGGGTTGAAGTTGAGTGGGAAAATGGTAGTTCAGAAATAAACTGCATGTAATAAAGGATTAAGTCGCGCCAACGCACCATGCCGGGCAGGAAGACTTAATCCAGGGGGATGTTGCATTCAGGCAACCAAACCAAATCAGGCAAACTCGTGATATAACACTAAGCGTGTTTGTCATTCCGAGGGAAACGACCGTAGGGAGTGACGAGAAATCTCCTAAGAACAACCCACAAAACCCTCCCCAAATAACCATCACCAACACACTCGGCCAGCAAGTAGCACAATTAGAGGTAAAAGGCAGTAAAACAGTTCTCGATACAAGGGGCTTTAAACCGGGTGTGTATTTTTATTTTCTACAAATGGAAGGGAAACGGTATAGTGGTAGTTCAGAAGTAAACGTTTTTTTGTTTTTTTTTGTATTGAAACTGCCCAAACCAACCTACGTTTAACTCCCTGCACTTCACTTCGTTTCGGCAGGCGGGGTGAGGCATCATCGGGTAGGTTTGTGTGAATGCATGCCGTGAGAGTCCTGTGCTATTATGAACATACTGCCTTAAGTATTACCGGACTCTATCGTCAGCCAACACTAAGCCTGCCCCATTTCCTCTGAGGTTAAACGTAAAAGGGGTTGAAGTTGAGTGGGAAAATGGTAGTTCAGAAATAAACTGCATGTAATAAAGGATTAAGTCGCGCCAACGCACCATGCCGGGCTGGAAGACTTAATCCAGGGGGAGGGAAAATGGTAGTTCAGAAGTAAACGTTTTTTTGTTTTTTTTTGTATTGAAACTGCCCAAACCAACCTACGTTTAACTCCCTGCACTTCACTTCGTTTCGGCAGGCGGGTGAGGCATCATCGGGTAGGTTTGTGTGAATGCATGCCGTGAGAGTCCTGTGCTATTATGAACATACTGCCTTAAGTATTACCGGACTCTATCGTCAGCTAACTCACAGACCCACCCTATTTCCTCACCCGCCTGCCAAAGCGAAGCGTCTGCCTGCATATAGCCATTTCGGCGGCGGCAGGGCGGCAGGGGAGTTAAACGTAAAAGGGGTTGAAGTTGAGTGGGAAAATGGTAGTTCAGAAATAAACTGCATGTAATAAAGGATTAAGTCGCGCCAACGCACCATGCCGGGCAGGAAGACTTAATCCAGGGGGATGTTGCATTCAGGCAACCAAACCAAATCAGGCAAACTCGTGATATAACACTAAGCGTGTTTGTCATTCCGAGGGAAACGACCGTAGGGAGTGACGAGAAATCTCCTAAGAACAACCCACAAAACCCTCCCCAAATAACCATCACCAACACACTCGGCCAGCAAGTAGCACAATTAGAGGTAAAAGGCAGTAAAACAGTTCTCGATACAAGGGGCTTTAAGCCGGGCGTATATTTTTACTTTCTGCAAATGGATGGGAAACGGTATAGTGGGAAAGTGGTAGTTCAGAAGTAAACGTTTTTTTTTTTGTGTATTGAAACTGCCCAAACCAACCTACGTTTAGCTCCCTGCACTTCACTTCGTTTCGGCAGGCGGGTGAGGCATCATCGGGTAGGTTTGTGTGAATGCATGCCGTGAGAGTCCTGTGCTATTATGAACATACTGCCCCTTAAGTATTACCGGACTCTATCGTCAGCCAACACTAAGCCTGCCCCATTTCCTCTGAGTTAAACGTAAAAGGGGTTGAAGTTGAGTGGGAAAGTGGTTGTTCAGAAATAAACTGCATGTAATAAAGGATTAAGTCGCGCCAACGCACCATGCCGGGCTGGAAGACTTAATCCAGGGGGAGGGAAAATGGTAGTTCAGAAGTAAACGTTTTTTTGTTTTTTTTTGTATTGAAACTGCCCAAACCAACCTACGTTTAGCTCCCTGCACTTCACTTCGTTTCGGCAGGCGGGTGAGGCATCATCGGGTAGGTTTGTGTGAATGCATGCCGTGAGAGTCCTGTGCTATTATGAACATACTGCCTTAAGTATTACCGGACTCTATCGTCAGCCAACACTAAGCCTGCCCCATTTCCTCTGAGTTAAACGTAAAAGGGGTTGAAGTTGAGTGGGAAAATGGTAGTTCAGAAATAAACTGCATGTAATAAAGGATTAAGTCGCGCCAACGCACCATGCCGGGCTGGAAGACTTAATCCAGGGGGAGGGAAAATGGTAGTTCAGAAGTAAACGTTTTTTTTGTTTTTTTTTGTATTGAAACTGCCCAAACCAACCTACGTTTAACTCCCCTGCACTTCACTTCGTTTCGGCAGGCGGGTGAGGCATCATCGGGTAGGTTTGTGTGAATGCATGCCGTGAGAGTCCTGTGCTATTATGAACATACTGCCTTAAGTATTACCGGACTCTATCGTCAGCTAACTCACAGACCCACCCTATTTCCTCACCCGCCTGCCAAAGCGAAGCAAACATGTCGTGTCGTG
>JAVVLW010000018.1:3363150-3403530 GCA_034401795.1 Chaetoderma sp. LZ-2023a
GCATGACACGTGTGTTGTTGAAGTTGAGGGGGAAAGTGGTAGTTCAGAAATAAACTGCATGTAATAAAGGATTAAGTCGCGCCAACGCACCATGCCGGGCAGGAAGACTTAATCCAGGGGGATGTTGCATTCAGGCAACCAAACCAAATCAGGCAAACTCGTGATACAACACTAAGCGTGTTTGTCATTTCGAGGGAAACGACCGTAGGGAGTGACGAGAAATCTCCTAAGAACAACCCACAAAACCCTCCCCAAATAACCATCACCAACACCCTTGGCCAGCAAGTAGCACAATTAGAGGTAAAAGGCAGTAAAACCGTGTGGGACGCGAGAGGCATAAAAGCGGGTGTGTATTTTTATTTTCTGGAGATTGATGGAAAACGGTACAGTGGGAAAGTGGTAGTTCAGAAGTAAACTGCATGTAATAAAGGATTAAGTCGCGCCAACGCACCATGCCGGGCAGGAAGACTTAATCCAGGGGGGTTCAGAAATAAACGTTTTTTTTTGTATTGAAACTGCCCAAACCAACCTACGTTTAGCTCTGAGGTGCTTTCGCGTAGGTTTGAAGGCGGGCGCACCGTGAGAGTCCTGGAGTATAATAGTACGATTTCCCCATTGTTGCACCGGACTCTTACGTCAGCCAACACTAAGCCCGCCCTATTTCCTCAGAGTTGAACGAAAAAGGGTAAGATCGGGGTTAGTGGGAAAGTGGTAGTTCAGAAATAAACTGCATGTAATAAAGGATTAAGTCGCGCCAACGCACCATGCCGGGCTGGAAGACTTAATCCAGGGGGATGTTGCATTCAGGCAACCAAACCAAATCAGGCAAACTCGTGATACAACACTAAGCGTGTTTGTCATTCCGAGGGAAACGACCGTAGGGAGTAACGAGAAATCTCCTAAGAACAACCCACAAAACCCTCCCCAAATAACCATCACCAACACCCTTGACCAGCAAGTAGCACAAATAGAGGTAAAAGGCAGTAAAACCGTGTGGGACGCGAGAGGCATAAAACCGGGTGTGTATTTTTATTTTCTGGAGATTGATGGAAAACGGTACAGTGGGAAAGTGGTAGTTCAGAAGTAAACTGCATGTAATAAAGGATTAAGTCGCGCCAACGCACCATGCCGGGCAGGAAGACTTAATCCAGGGGGTTCAGAAATAAACGTTTTTTTTTGTATTGAAACTGCCCAAACCAACCTACGTTTAGCTCTGAGGTGCTTTCGCGTAGGTTTGAAGGCGGGCGCACCGTGAGAGTCCTGGAGTATAATAGTACGATTTCCCCATTGTTGCACCGGACTCTTACGTCAGCCAACACTAAGCCCGCCCTATTTCCTCAGAGTTGAACGAAAAAGGGTAAGATCGGGGTTAGTGGGAAAGTGGTAGTTCAGAAGTAAACTGCATGTAATAAAGGATTAAGTCGCGCCAACGCACCATGCCGGGCAGGAAGACTTAATCCAGGGGGAGGGAAAATGGTAGTTCAGAAGTAAACGTTTTTTTGTTTTTTTTTGTATTGAAACTGCCCAAACCAACCTACGTTTAACTCTGAGGTGCTTTCGCGTAGGTTTGAAGGCGGGCGCACCGTGAGAGTCCTGGAGTATAATAGTACGATTTCCCCATTGTTGCACCGGACTCTTACGTCAGCCAACACTAAGCCCGCCCTATTTCCTCAGAGTTGAACGAAAAAGGGTAAGATCGGGGTTAGTGGGAAAGTGGTAGTTCAGAAATAAACTGCATGTAATAAAGGATTAAGTCGCGCCAACGCACCATGCCGGGCTGGAAGACTTAATCCAGGGGGATGTTGCATTCAGGCAACCAAACCAAATCAGGCAAACTCGTGATACAACACTAAGCGTGTTTGTCATTTCGAGGGAAACGACCGTAGGGAGTGACGAGAAATCTCCTAAGAACAACCCACAAAACCCTCCCCAAATAACCATCACCAACACCCTTGGCCAGCAAGTAGCACAAATAGAGGTAAAAGGCAGTAAAACCGTGTGGGACGCGAGAGGCATAAAACCGGGTGTGTATTTTTATTTTCTACAAATGGAAGGGAAACGGTATAGTGGTAGTTCAGAAGTAAACGTTTTTTTTGTTTTTTTTTGTATTGAAACTGCCCAAACCAACCTACGTTTAACTCTGAGGTGCTTTCGCGTAGGTTTGAAGGCGGGCGCACCGTGAGAGTCCTGGAGTATAATAGTACGATTTCCCCATTGTTGCACCGGACTCTTACGTCAGCCAACACTAAGCCCGCCCTATTTCCTCAGAGTTGAACGAAAAAGGGTAAGATCGGGGTTAGTGGGAAAGTGGTTGTTCAGAAATAAACTGCATGTAATAAAGGATTAAGTCGCGCCAACGCACCATGCCGGGCAGGAAGACTTAATCCAGGGGGATGTTGCATTCAGGCAACCAAACCAAATCAGGCAAACTCGTGATACAACACTAAGCGTGTTTGTCATTTCGAGGGAAACGACCGTAGGGAGTGACGAGAAATCTCCTAAGAACAACCCACAAAACCCTCCCCAAATAACCATCACCAACACCCTTGACCAGCAAGTAGCACAAATAGAGGTAAAAGGCAGTAAAACCGTGTGGGACGCGAGAGGCATAAAACCGGGTGTGTATTTTTATTTTCTACAAATGGAAGGGAAACGGTATAGTGGGAAAGTGGTAGTTCAGAAATAAACGTTTTTTTTTTTTTTTTTTGTATTGAAACTGCCCAAACCAACCTACGTTTAACTCTGAGGTGCTTTCGCGTAGGTTTGAAGGCGGGCGCACCGTGAGAGTCCTGGAGTATAATAGTACGATTTCCCCATTGTTGCACCGGACTCTTACGTCAGCCAACACTAAGCCCGCCCTATTTCCTCAGAGTTGAACGAAAAAGGGTAAGATCGGGGTTAGTGGGAAAGTGGTAGTTCAGAAATAAACTGCATGTAATAAAGGATTAAGTCGCGCCAACGCACCATGCCGGGCAGGAAGACTTAATCCAGGGGGATGTTGCATTCAGGCAACCAAACCAAATCAGGCAAACTCGTGATACAACACTAAGCGTGTTTGTCATTTCGAGGGAAACGACCGTAGGGAGTGACGAGAAATCTCCTAAGAACAACCCACAAAACCCTCCCCAAATCACCATCACCAACACCCTTGGCCAGCAAGTAGCACAAATAGAAGTGAAAGACAGTAAAACCGTGTGGGACGCGAGAGGCATAAAAGCGGGTGTGTATTTTTATTTTCTGGAGATTGATGGAAAACGGTACAGTGGGAAAGTGGTAGTTCAGAAGTAAACTGCATGTAATAAAGGATTAAGTCGCGCCAACGCACCATGCCGGGCAGGAAGACTTAATCCAGGGGGAGGGAAAATGGTAGTTCAGAAATAAACGTTTTTTTTTGTATTGAAACTGCCCAAACCAACCTACGTTTAGCTCTGAGGTGCTTTCGCGTAGGTTTGAAGGCGGGCGCACCGTGAGAGTCCTGGAGTATAATAGTACGATTTCCCCATTGTTGCACCGGACTCTTACGTCAGCCAACACTAAGCCCGCCCTATTTCCTCAGAGTTGAACGAAAAAGGGTAAGATCGGGGTTAGTGGGAAAGTGGTAGTTCAGAAGTAAACTGCATGTAATAAAGGATTAAGTCGCGCCAACGCACCATGCCGGGCTGGAAGACTTAATCCAGGGGGAGGGAAAGTGGTAGTTCAGAAATAAACGTTTTTTTTTTTTTTTGTATTGAAACTGCCCAAACCAACCTACGTTTAACTCTGAGGTGCTTTCGCGTAGGTTTGAAGGCGGGCGCACCGTGAGAGTCCTGGAGTATAATAGTACGATTTCCCCATTGTTGCACCGGACTCTTACGTCAGCCAACACTAAGCCTGCCCCATTTCCTCTGAGTTAAACGTAAAAGGGGTTGAAGTTGAGGGGGAAAGTGGTAGTTCAGAAATAAACTGCATGTAATAAAGGATTAAGTCGCGCCAACGCACCATGCCGGGCAGGAAGACTTAATCCAGGGGGTTCAGAAATAAACGTTTTTTTTTGTATTGAAACTGCCCAAACCAACCTACGTTTAACTCCCTGCACTTCACTTCGTTTCGGCAGGCGGGTGAGGCATCATCGGGTAGGTTTGTGTGAATGCATGCCGTGAGAGTCCTGTGCTATTATGAACATACTGCCTTAAGTATTACCGGACTCTATCGTCAGCCAACACTAAGCCTGCCCCATTTCCTCTGAGTTAAACGTAAAAGGGGTTGAAGTTGAGGGGGAAAGTGGTAGTTCAGAAATAAACTGCATGTAATAAAGGATTAAGTCGCGCCAACGCACCATGCCGGGCAGGAAGACTTAATCCAGAGGGGTCGCAAAAAAGAACCTGAAAAAGTAAAAGTGTATGATTTTCCAAGCGATGCCGAGGGGAAAGCGATTCCTTACGGAGTGTATGACATCACAAATAATAAAGGTTGGGTAAGTGTTGGAATAGACCATGATACATCTGAATTTGCGGCAAATACAATTAAAACATGGTGGACAAAAATGGGTAAGTCATATTATCCAAATGCACAAAAACTTTTAATCACTGCGGATGGTGGCGGTAGTAATAGTTCACGTAGTCGCTTGTGGAAAAAAGAATTACAAAAATTGTCAAATGAAACAGGCTTGCAATTAGAGGTTTGTCATTTTCCGCCGGCTACAAGTAAATGGAATAAAATAGAACATCGTTTATTTTCCTATATCGCACAAAATTGGCGAGGTAAACCATTGCTGAGTTATGAAATAATTGTAAGCCTAATTGGCTCTACAACAACTACTAAAGGATTAAAGGTGAATTGTGAATTGAATAAAAATAAATATAAAACTGGTATAAAAGTAACAGATAAAGAAATGAAAAATATCAACTTAAAGAAAAATAATTTTCATGGTGAGTGGAATTACATAATCAGCACAAATAGCACAAATAAATAACCATGTTAATTAATTACAGTCCCTATGTTCTGAAGCTTCTATAGTAAAATAGCCTTCATCCATTTCTATCATGCTTTCCAAGATGAAGAACGATCATCCCGACAATAGTTGCCTGAAGTTTATATTGTATTTTTAATTAGCACCTTTTAGAAAACAGCATAATTATAAAGATATGAAATTCAAGTGTAGGTTCAGAGGCTTTTTGACATCAGTTATCAACTTTTAAGTGTTGATAATAAACATGATAGCGAGTGAAATATTACTTTTCTTAGAGGCAATAGTTAAGCTTAGATACATCTTTTTATTTTATAGATTATACACGGATACCAGACGGCTTATCCTGGCTTACGGTCTTAAACTGGATACCGATACTTCATTTTTCATGGCTGGAGAATGGAATGGCGGGTCCGATGATGATTTGGGAATGCTCAGGCAATATCATCCCATGGATACTACAAGATACATTTTAAACTCATCAGGAACTGAAGGTATTTACGATTATTCTGCGCCTAGTGGTGCAATTGATTTTCAAAACAAAGATTCTGTATTTGTCGGAGCTACTTCTCCTTTTATCCATGGTTGCAATATCACTTTAATTATGTCGTATTGCAAACCTACGCATGAAAATAATTAATAAAATGTTGGCTTATTATTAATAAAGTTTGTATTTTTGCACCCCTAAATTTTAGGAAAAATAAAATATATGAATTTAACTGCTGAAACGAAAAGAGAGATATTTGAAAAATACGGAAGTTCTTTAACTGACACTGGATCTGCGGAAGGTCAGGTCGCTCTGTTTACTTACCGCATTAAACATCTAACCGGTCATTTAAAAGAAAACAAAAAAGACCTATTTACCCAAAGATCACTTATTAGATTAGTAGGAAAAAGAAGAAAACTTCTTGACTATCTGAAAGAAAAGGATATTGAAAGGTATCGTTCTATTATTAAAGAGCTAGGCTTAAGGAAATAAAAAAATGAAATAATTAATGCATAAAAAAAGGCAATTCATTAATTGCCTTTTTTTGTGTTTTATCATCGAACAATTTTAACAACTATAAAAAAAGAAATGTCAATAAAAGCAATTACCAAATCTTTTAATTTAAAAGATGGTAGAGAAATTACCATAGAAACAGGAAAACTCGCTAAACAATCTGATGGCTCAGTGGTAGTAAAAATGGGCAAAACAATGCTCCTTGCAACTGTTGTATCTGCAAAAGAAGCACGTGAGGGTATGGATTTTATGCCACTATCAGTAGATTACAAAGAAAAGTATGCCGCTACCGGTAAATTCCCGGGCGGATTTTTTAAAAGAGAAGGACGTCCTTCTGAACACGAAATATTGGTTTCACGACTTGTGGACCGTGCACTGCGACCACTGTTCCCTGATGACTATCATGCCGAAACACAGGTATTGATTAGCTTGATATCCGGTGAAAATGGCGTTATGCCAGATGCATTGGCTGCATTAGCTGCTTCGTCAGCGCTGACTGTATCTGATATTCCTTTTAACGGACCCATATCTGAAGTGCGGATAGCACGTATCAATGGAGAATTCGTAATTAATCCAAACGTTGAAGATCTTGAAAATGCCGATCTCGATCTGGTTGTTGCTGCTTCAAAAGAAAACATCAATATGGTTGAAGGTGAAATGAAAGAGATTTCTGAAGCCGTGATGCTTGAAGCAATTAAAGTTGCACACGATGCCATTAAAGAACAATGCCAGGCGCAAATTGAACTGGCTGACATGGTTGAAAAAGCAAAAACCAAAAGGGAGTACTCGCACGAGACAAGTGACGAAGAGTTGAGTATTGCTGTGAAAGAAGCTACTTATCAAAAATGTTATGATATTGCACTTTCAGGTAATGCTGACAAGCACGCCAGAATGGATGCTTTTAATGCTGCACGTGATGAATTTCTTGAAAGCCTTACTGAAGAAGAACTTGAAGATAAAGAAATGCTTGTTAAACGTTATTTTCACGATGTGGAAAAAGAAGCAGTACGTAATGCTGTTTTAAATACACGTGTTAGACTTGATGGTCGTAAACTAGACGAGATACGTCCAATATGGACAGAAATTGATTACCTTCCTTCGGCACATGGTTCAGCCATTTTTACCCGTGGTGAAACACAGTCACTTGTTAGTGTAACACTGGGAAACAAATTAAATGCTCAATCTATTGACGGAGCATTGATTGAAGGCTCTAACAATTTTATGTTACATTATAATTTCCCTCCATTCTCAGTTGGTGAAGTAAGAAAATTTATGGGTACAGGCAGAAGGGAAGTTGGTCATGGTAACCTTGCTGAACGTGCTTTAAGACAAGTTATACCAGGTCCGGAAGAAAATCCTTACACCATCCGTATAGTTTCTGATATTTTAGAATCCAATGGTTCATCATCAATGGCTTCTGTTTGTGGCGGAACACTTGCGCTTATGGATGCAGGGATTAAAATGAAAAAACCTGTAGCCGGTATTGCAATGGGATTGATTTCTGACAGTGAAAGTGGAAAATACGCAATACTTTCTGACATATTAGGCGATGAAGACCACTTGGGTGATATGGACTTTAAAGTTACGGGAACAACCGACGGTATTACTGCCTGCCAGATGGATATAAAAGTTGACGGTTTATCATACAATGTATTAGAAGAAGCTTTAGAACAAGCACGTGAGGGAAGGCTCCACATTTTGAAAGAAATGGCGAAAACAATTGACAAGCCCAGGGAAGATTATAAAGATTTTGTTCCAAGAATTGAGAAGATGATGATAAATAAGGAATTTATCGGAGCAGTAATTGGACCTGGCGGAAAAGTTATTCAGGAAATTCAGGCCGAAACCGGCGCTACTATCGTTATCACGGAGGAAGGTAATTTTGGTGTTATCGACATTATGTCGGACGATAAAGATTCTATTGAAAAAGCTAAAAACTGGATTAGAGGAATTACTGCTGTTCCAGAATTAAACGAGGTTTATCTTGGTACCGTTAAAAGCATCATGCCGTTTGGTGCTTTTATAGAAATTATACCCGGTAAAGATGGCTTACTTCACATTTCTGAAATTGACTGGAAACGTATTGAAAAGGTTGAAGATGTATTACAGGAAGGTGATAAAATAAAAGTTAAATTAATTGGTATTGATGCAAAAACAGGCAAATTAAAATTATCAAGGAAAGTTCTTATAGACAGACCGGAAAGAAAGCCTGACAATCAATAAAGTAACCTTTAAATTAGTAGAACGTATAATATTTAATTCATCCCTAAAAAATAGTATTTGATAAATGAGGCAATTAAAGATTACAAAACAGGTTACTAATCGCGAAACCGCATCTCTTGACAAATATCTGCAAGAGATCGGTAAAGTTGACCTTATTACTGCTGAAGAAGAAGTAGAACTTGCACGCAGAATTAAGCAAGGTGATCGTATTGCACTGGAGAAACTCACAAAAGCAAACCTACGTTTTGTCGTTTCAGTTTCTAAACAGTATCAAAATCAAGGCCTTACCCTACCCGACCTTATCAATGAAGGTAATTTAGGATTGATCAAAGCTGCCCAACGCTTTGATGAAACGCGCGGTTTTAAGTTTATTTCATATGCTGTTTGGTGGATTCGCCAATCAATTCTTCAAGCATTGGCAGAACAATCACGAATTGTAAGGCTACCATTAAATAAAATTGGTTCCATCAATAAAATTAATAAAGCTTCTGCAAGGCTTGAGCAAGGATTTGAACGGGAACCTAATGTGAAAGAAATAGCCGGCGAATTGGATATGACCGAAACAGAGGTTAAAGAATCGATGCGTAATGCGGGACGCCATGTTTCAATGGATGCACCATTGATTCAGGACGAAGACAACACCATGTATGATGTGTTGAAAAGTGAAGAAGGAACAACACCTGAAACCGGTTTATTATATGAATCCCTAAGAAAAGAAATAGATCGGGCTATTTCAACTCTAACCCAACGGGAAGCAGATGTCGTAAAACTTTATTTTGGCTTAAACGAGAGCCACCCGATGACACTGGAAGAAATTGGCGAAGCATTTGACCTGACACGTGAACGAGTTCGGCAGATAAAAGAAAAGGCGATCCGAAGGTTAAAACATACTTCGAGAAGTAAAATCTTGAAAACGTATTTAGGTTAAGACATAGCGTCCCATTGAGGACGCTTTTTTTTATCTTTGAAAAATGAATCATTTAATAGCCCCTTCTCTCCTGTCAGCCGATTTTGGAAAACTGAAACAAGAAGTCGAGATGGTGAATAACAGCCAGGCCGACTGGTTTCATCTTGACGTAATGGATGGTGTATTCGTGCCAAACATCACCTTTGGATTCCAAATAATTAAAGTGATAAACACATACGCTAAAAAACCATTAGACGTTCATCTGATGATTGTTCAACCCGAAAGGTACTTCCAAAAATTCAAAGATGCAGGCGCAGATATTCTTTCAATCCATTATGAAGCCTCAACGCATTTGCACAGAAGCATACATGCCATGAAAGAATTAGGGCTAAAAGCCGGAGTTGTCCTTAATCCGCATACCAATATTTCAGTGTTGGAAGATACAATATCTGATCTTGATCTGGTATTACTGATGTCGGTTAACCCGGGATTTGGCGGGCAAAAATTCATTGAAAATACCTACAACAAAATAACTCAACTGAAAGAATTGATTCTTAGAAAAAACTCAGAAGCTTTAATAGAAATTGACGGGGGCGTAACCCTTGATAATATTTCAAAACTTGTAAGTTATGGGGCTGATGTTTTAGTGGCCGGCAACACAGTATTTTCCTCCTCTGATCCGATAAAAACAATTGAACTGCTGAAAAAGCAATCCTAATTTCATTTATTTCAAATGTATCCTTACTGCAGAATTACCAAACTAATTTTGTCCAAAAGGATTAAACCAAAGTGTGACATCCTGGAATTGAGCATACTAAAAATGAGAGTTATGCCGGGAGATATTGATGTATTCATGGAATGAAATAACGGACGCTTTCTCACCTTAGGTTATTGGCCACGATGAAATGTGGATCTATTTTCATCAGAAAATAATACGGAATGGTAAAATTCATTCATCTGCATTAATAAGAACCGGGGTTACCACACGAAAAGGCATTGTTAAGATTGAAGAAGTATTAAAAAAGATGACCTCCGGCGTTGAAGTCCCCCTGCTACCTGATTGGGCCAAAGCATGGGTAAAGGCTGATGAAATTCATCCAAAATTCTAAGTCGGCAGTCGGCAGTCGGCAGTCTTCGTCCCTCCTCACTCATCATTCTTAAAATATTAACTACGGCTGTTTACTTCCAACAGATGATATCCAAATTGCGTTTTCACAGGCCCCTGAACTTCATTGAGTGGCGCGCTGAATACAACTTCGTCAAATTCTTTTACCATCATTCCCGGGCTAAATTCGCCAAGGCCGCCTCCACTTTTTCCTGAAGGACAGGTAGAAAATTCTTTGGCCATTACAGCAAAATCCTCCCCGTTCTCAATTCTGGTTTTTAATTCATTACATTGCTCTTCTGTAGCAACTAAAATATGGCGTGCAGTAGCTTTTGTCATAATATTAATTATTAAGATAAATTTAAAAAACGATGCAAAACTACAAAAATGATTTAACAATAAACATTCCTAATTCAAGCGTCCTCTCATGAAATCTTGCAGCTATTTTCCTTACATTTGCAAACATTAAATTAGAATTTATGAACGACCATATATTAAAATTAAATCCATCATCTGCATGGGCTTATTTTAAAGAAATTTTAGACATTCCACGTCCTTCAAAAAAAGAAGAGCAAATAATTGCTTACCTGATGGAATTTGGCAAGAAACACAAGCTTGAAACAATTCAGGATGAAGTTGGAAATGTACTGATACGAAAAACAGCCACCCCCAGTATGGAAAACAGGAAATCCGTAGTACTGCAAAGCCATGTTGACATGGTATGTGAAAAAAACAGCGACAAAATACATGATTTTAATAATGATCCAATTAAAACCTATATAAAAGATGGTTGGGTTTATGCTGACGGAACTACACTGGGAGCTGACGATGGCATCGGAGTAGCTACACAGTTAGCGATACTGGCTGCTGATGATATTGCACATGGGCCGTTGGAGTGTCTGTTTACAATTGATGAAGAAACAGGCTTGACCGGAGCTTCTGGATTAAAGACCGGATTTTTAAAAAGTGATATTCTGTTAAACCTTGATTCAGAAGATGAAGGCCAGTTGTTCATCGGCTGTGCCGGAGGACGGGATACATTTGCCTGGCTGCCTTTTGACAAAGAAGTTATTCCGGAAAGATATACCTCGCATAAAATTATGGTATCCGGTTTAAAAGGTGGCCACTCGGGTGACGATATCAATAAAGGGCTGGGCAATGCCAACAAAATCCTCAACAGGTTCTTGTGGGAAAGCAGGGAAGAGCTGGGTTTAAGATTAAGCCTTTTTGATGGCGGGAACCTCAGAAACGCTATTGCCCGTGAAGCTTATGCCATTGTGCTGCTTCCGGAAGAAAATGAACCTGACCTAAACGAGTTTGTTCAAAATTATCAGGAAATATTCCGCTCAGAATATCATGTTACTGAACCTGATCTTGCCTTTAATTTTTCAAAAGCTGAAATGCCTGATTTTGTTATCGATGAAGATTCTACTGACGAATTGTTAAATGCTATTTATGCCTGCTCGCATGGGGTAATTGCCATGTCGCAGGATATTGATGATTTTATTGAAACATCAACCAACCTGGCTTCAGTTAAATTTGAAGATGCTGAAATATTGATCACTACCAGCCAACGCAGCTCCGTTGAAACAGCAAAAATTGATATTTGCAACATGATTGCCAGTGTTTTTCACCTGGCAGGTGCAAAAGTCGAGCATAGTGATGGATATCCGGGATGGACACCCAATCCTAATTCTGTAATCGTTGATTTAACTGTTAAACATTATAAAGAACTATTTAATTCTGAACCGGAAGTATTGGCCATTCATGCAGGATTAGAATGTGGCTTAATAGGCGCTAAATATCCGGCAATGGATATGATTTCATTTGGACCAACCATCAAAGGTGCACACTCTCCTGATGAACGAATTGAAATTGAAAGCGTGCAGAAATTCTGGGATCTGACTATTGATGTACTCAAGAATATCCCATCGAAAGATTAAGACAATTAATAGGAAGCCGCTAAAAACCTACGCCGAAACCAATTCTGATAAGTGGGTTTGAATAAGGATAATCAATATTCGGGTCTTCTAACACATTGTAAAAAATACCGATTGTTGCAAACCCATTGCCAAATGATTGATAGAGTCCTCCCCCCAAATACAGATTCGTTAATAAATACCGGTTACCTTCCGGAGAATTATAAAAATGCTTAAAGCTTAACATTTCAAGTTCGGCTTGTGCATACAAAAACTTCAGGAAGGTATATCTGCCAAAAATACTTCCGCCGTACGTATGCGATTGTTGTTTATTCAATCCTGACACATCCTTATAACTCGTATAAATGTATGTAATCCTTGTTCCAACATGAAAATCAGGAGTGAGCTTATAACCTACCAAGGGCGATATTTCAAAATAGCCACCATTTGAAGAAAATCCACCTCCAATCATTCCTCCTGCAAACCATCTATTCTGTTTCTGTAAAGGCTGTCTTTTTTCCTGTTTCTGTTTTTTATCGCCACTTGTATTTTCGTATTGGCCATAAGTTGAAACGAAACCACCGAATAGGAAAATTATCAGGATAAAATATTTTGCCGGTTTAATCATGAAATAAATTATTAAATTATTAGACTTTATAACAATTAAAATCGTATGGCACTATTTATCTTTTTCCACTTCCCCTCGTTATCCGTATGGATGCGTTGGCAATCGAAAAAATCTTAAATACCGCCTATATACAATTTCAAACATTATAAAATCTATTGAATCAGGTAAAATTACAATAAAATAGTTTATTTATCGTAATTGATATGATTGTTATCTTTGCCGCCTCAAATAATAATTTGCATGCCTGAAAAACAATACATGATTAAGTTACTGCTGACTGGTATAATTTTTTTTATCGTGTTCAGTGCATGTAAAAAAACAGATATCATTAGTGATAACACAGGTCTGAAACTGGAGTTCTCCAACGATTCAGTAATATTTGATACCGTATTTACAACTTTAGGTTCAACTACACATCAGTTGATGGTGTACAATACATCAGGCAGCCGGATTAATATCTCCAGAATTAAATTAATTTCAGGCGAGAGTTCACCTTACCGGATTAATGTTGACGGAGAATCGGGCTCTGGTTTTAAAGATATTGAAATAGAAGGAGGAGACAGCCTTTATATTTTTATAAAGGTTACCATTGATCCCAATGATCTGAGCAATCCATTTGTTGTTGAAGATGAAATACAGTTTTTAACCAATACAAATAAACAAACTGTTAAGCTGGTATCGTGGGGGCAAAATGCCAATTATATTATAGCAGATTCCTATGTCCCTGGTTTTCCTAAATTTAAGATTGTAGCCGACAGCCTTGAAACTGTACACTGGACCAATGAAAAGCCTTATGTAGTGTATGGTTATGCGCTGATTAATTCGTATGGAGAATTGATCATTGATGAAGGAACAAAAGTGCATTTCCACGAAAACTCAGGGCTTTGGGCATATTCTGACGGATTACTTAAAGTATATGGTTCGATAGAAAATCCGGTTTATTTTCAGGGAGACCGTTTAGAAAGTGATTATATAGACCTTCCCGGACAATGGGACCGCATATGGCTTATGGAAGCTATGCCCGGACAAAATCATGAAATTAATAACGCCATCATACAAAATGGCTTTATAGGCCTGCAAGTAGAATCATTTTTACGGCCTGCTGATAATTTATTGAAATTACACAATGTAACAGTGCAGAACATGCAGGGAATGGGATTGTTTTCAAGGGTATACAACATAGAAGGTGAAAACACGATTTTTTCCAATTGCGGTGGATATTGTATAGCTATTACCGGAGGTGGATATTATAACTTTAAACATGCAACTATTGCAAATTATTGGTCATATTCAGTAAGGAACACACCAGCCGTTTACCTTAACAATTATTTGCTTGATACATTAGAACAACAGATTCCTTTACCAATTGACTTTACACTTGGTAACAGTATAATATATGGTAATAATGAAAATGAGTTTCAAACCGAAATGGTTGCAGGAGCCGATTCTATCTATTATTTAAACCATGTTAACTTAAGGACTACCCTAAATACTGACAATCAGGATTACTTCAATGCGATTCAAAAGAATGAAGACCCCTTGTTTATTGACTATAAAATAAATGATTACCGGCTGGATTCTTTATCACCCGCCAGAAAAATCGGAGACCCACAAATAGCTTCAGAAGTACCTTTTGATATTGTTGGCACACAGCGCACTGACGAACCGGATATTGGCGCCTACCAGTTTGTACCCGGGCAGGGTAGTGGTGAACGCTGGCGTTAAACCTTTCAGTTCGAAGAAGGCTTGCAGAGTGGGGAACTGAAAGGTTGGAAAGGGACAAGGATAAATCTTCAACCTTTCAGGTTCTACTCAACCTGAAAGGTTCTGCCAAACCTGAAAGGTCTCCACTGGTTCAAGTTTGAAACTGTCCATAACAATCCTCGTTTAGCTCTGAGGTGCTTTTACGTTGGTTTGTGGGTAAGCAGCACCGTGAGAGCCCTGTGTAATAATGTGGGTTTAACCCGGATTATGCATTAGACCCCCCTTGGTTTAAGCGTCCCGCTTAAACCTACACAACTTCATACATATTGAAAGATTATGTTAGAAACAAATTTATCAATCAGAAGATTACAGCGCCAGGCGCAACATAACTTCAAGCGGGACGCTTGAAGCAGGTTGAGTTAAACCTTTCAGTTCGAAGAAGGCTTGCAGAGTGGGGAACTGAAAGGTTGGAAAGGGACAAGGATAAATCTTCAACCTTTCAGGTTCTACTCAACCTGAAAGGTTCTGCCAAACCTGAAAGGTCTCCACTGGTTCAAGTTTGAAACTGTCCATAACAATCCTCGTTTAGCTCTGAGGTGCTTTTACGTTGGTTTGTGGGTAAGCAGCACCGTGAGAGCCCTGTGTAATAATGTGGGTTTAACCCGGATTATGCATTAGACCCCCCTTGGTTTAAGCGTCCCGCTTAAACCTACACAACTTCATACATATTGAAAGATTATGTTAGAAACAAATTTATCAATCAGAAGATTACAGCGCCAGGCGCAACATAACTTCAAGAGGGACGCTTGAAGCAGGTTGAGTTAAACCTTTCAGTTCGAAGAAGGCTTGCAGAGTGGGGAACTGAAAGGTTGGAAAGGGACAAGGATAAATCTTCAACCTTTCAGGTTCTACTCAACCTGAAAGGTTCTGCCAAACCTGAAAGGTCTCCACTGGTTCAAGTTTGAAACTGTCCATAACAATCCTCGTTTAGCTCTGAGGTACTTTTACGTTGGTTTGTGGGTAAGCAGCACCGTGAGAGCCCTGTGTAATAATGTGGGTTTAACCCGGATTATGCATTAGACCCCCCTTGGTTTAAGCGTCCCGCTTAAACCTACACAACTTCATACATATTGAAAGATTATTTATCAATCAGAAGATTGCAGCGCCAGGCGCAACATAACTTCAAGAGGGACGCTTGAAGCAGGTTGAGTTAAACCTTTCAGTTCGAAGAAGGCTTGCAGAGTGGGGAACTGAAAGGTTGGAAAGGGACAAGGATAAATCTTCAACCTTTCAGGTTCTACTCAACCTGAAAGGTTCTGCCAAACCTGAAAGGTCTCCACTGGTTCAAGTTTGAAACTGTCCATAACAATCCTCGTTTAGCTCTGAGGTGCTTTTACGTTGGTTTGTGGGTAAGCAGCACCGTGAGAGCCCTGTGTAATAATGTGGGTTTAACCCGGATTATGCATTAGACCCCCCTTGGTTTAAGCGTCCCGCTTAAACCTACACAACTTCATACATATTGAAAGATTATTTATCAATCAGAAGATTGCAGCGTTAGGCGTGACGTAACTTCAAGAGGGACGCTTGAAGCAGGTTGAGTTAAACCTTTCAGTTCGAAGAAGGCTTGCAAAGTGGGGAACTGAAAGGTTGGAAAGGGACAAGGATAAATCTTCAACCTTTCAGGTTCTACTCAACCTGAAAGGTTCTGCCAAACCTGAAAGGTCTCCACTGGTTCAAGTTTGAAACTGTCCATAACAATCCTCGTTTAGCTCTGAGGTGCTTTTACGTTGGTTTGTGGGTAAGCAGCACCGTGAGAGCCCTGTGTAATAATGTGGGTTTAACCCGGATTATGCATTAGACCCCCCTTGGTTTAAGCGTCCCGCTTAAACCTACACAACTTCATACATATTGAAAGATTATGTTAGAAACAAATTTATCAATCAGAAGATTACAGCGTTAGGCGTGACGTAACTTCAAGCGGGACGCTTGAAGCAGATGGGGATATGACAAGTAAATTTAGATAATCAAGCCTCTTCAAACAAATTATCCAAAGCAATGGTGAACAATTCCGTAATGCTTATACCGAATTCATTAGCCATTTTAGGAAGTATGCTTGCTTCGGTAATTCCCGGAATAGAATTCACTTCTAAGAAGTATAAGCCTTTATCGCTCAAAATATAGTCGAACCGTACAAAACCTTTACATCCCATTTGTTTAAATAAAAATGCCGAAAGAGTTTTAATATCCTGTTCTACGTCAACATCAACATTTGCCGGGGTAATTTCGCTGGCCATACCTTTCGAATACTTTGCTTCGTAATCAAAAAAGTCTTTTGTCGTGATAATTTCAGTAAGAGGAAAAACAATCAGTTCATCACCTTTATTTATCAGGCCACACGCAATTTCCCTTCCGTCAATAAACTCTTCAATAAGTATTTGATCATCTTCGGCAAAAGCTTTTTGAATTGCTTCCTGAATATCTTCCTTTTTATGAACTTTTGAAATACCAACACTTGAACCGCTCCTTGCCGGTTTCACAAACACAGGAAGTCCTAACAAGCTGACTATCACATCTTCATCAATAATTTCACTTTTCTGAAATGTCAGTGAATTAGCTACATCAATACCATATGAACTGATAAATTTATTACAAAGATGTTTGTTGAAACTTAAAGCCGAACTATCAACGCCACATGATGTGTAAGGAATACCTAACATATCTAAGTAACCTTGCATTTTTCCATCTTCACCGGGAGTTCCATGTATCGCATTAAAAACTGCATCAAATTTAATATGCTCACCATCAATATCTAAACTGAAATCATTCTTATCAATAAAATATTTTTCACCATTGTTATCTATATAATACCAATCGGCTCCTCTGATCTCAATAAGATACCCTTTATATTTGTTTTTATCAAGATGCTTACTTACCACTCCGGCACTTTTAATTGAGATTTCATATTCGCCTGAGTCTCCTCCGCAGATAATTGCTATCTTTTTCATGTCTTAATTAATGCTTAATAATTTTTACCTTTGCTGCTTAGTCAGTACAATATATTCAATTAAACAAAGTTATGTGAATAAGTCATTTTGGCAAGGATTTATCACACTAAAATAACAATTAATGGGCTTATTTTATTTTCTTGGTCGCAAGAAATTTTACGTGCATTTTTTAATAGCCGTTATTTTATCCTTCGTATTGCTTTGGGTTTCCCTCTTATCACTGGACATTTTCACTCGTCACGGAAAAGTTTATATTGTTCCGGATTTTTACGGGCAAACTTTACAAGAGATAATTGAAAACAACTATGATGATTTTTTTGATTTACAAATCATTGATTCTGTATTTGACAAAGAGAGGGAAAAAGGGAGTATCCTTATGCAAAATCCGCTTGCCGGTTCAAAGGTAAAAAAAGGGAGACATGTATATTTAACCATAGTTGCTGAAATGCCTGAGAAAGTTGCCATGCCTAATTTAAAAAACCTATCGCTTCGGCAGGCAATTGTAACCCTTGAGGCACAGGAGCTTTCAGTTGGCCGGCTGGAGTATACTGAATACTTTGCGCGAAATGCTATTGTTGATCAATTAGTTGATGAAGAACCCATTGAACCGGGAACCGAACTTCGAAAAGGGGCAATAATTAATTTAGTGGTTGGTAAAGGTGATATGAGTAGCAGCGTAGCGCTTCCAATGCTTATTGGCAGAAAAAAGAAAGAAGTTAAAAATAAACTCCATTATGCCTACTTAAATTTAGGCAATGAATATTATATAGATGTAAACGACAGTGCAGATGCAAGGGTTTACAAAACTGACCCTAAACCTTTATCAAAAGGATTGCTGAAACTCGGGCAAAAAGTGAATATATGGTATCGTTCGGATGAGAATTTTGATTTTGACGAATATATAAAACAGTTTTTACCTGATACTATTAGCGCAGACACCTCGCATCTAAAAACCTATTTTGATAACAATGAAGATTTTTAAACAGTCATTAACCATAATATGCCTTCTGCTTGTTTCCGGATTATTCGGACAGGAAATTATTAGCGGATTGCAATTCAATGAAGTTGTAAGAAAGAAAGCTTTGGCAGAAGAACATGCAGAAAGAGCCCCTGATGACAGAAATGAATTACACCTGCCCTTTTTCGATGATTTTAAAAATGTAAATGGCTACCCTGATGCTGCACTTTGGAAAGACAAAGCTGTATTTGTAAACAAGGACTTCCCTTATTTTGCCCCTAATATAGGTGCGGCAACTTTTGATGCACTTGACAGCACCGGTGCTGTTTATGCAAATGCCGTTTCTATGCCACCATTTGAAGCTGATAAACTAACATCCAATCCCATCAGGATGGATTCTATTTTTGATCCGATTACAAAAGCATTAAGCCCTGCTGATTCCGTTTACCTGAGTTTTTATTTCCAACCTCAGGGATTTGGTGACAAACCGGAATCAGGAGATACACTTCTGCTCGAGTTCTCTTATTTGACCGGTGATACCGTTTTTTTACATATTGACTCTGTACTAATATCAGCTAATTATTACCTTAAAAATGAGCAAGACACCATCAAACCATTTGACACTTTATATGCGCCTGTGGGATGTGATACAAACATGTATAAAATTAACTTTCAAACCCTTACATGGGGCGATTGGCTTATGATGCCTTGCGACACTGTTCTTGTACCTGAAGTAGCCTGGAAAACACAGTGGAAATCCGAAGGTATGACACTCTCAGAATTCTATGAACAAACCGGAAAATATTGGATTCAGATGATGATTCCGGTTACTGACAGTATTTTCTTCTATAAAAATTTTATGCTTCGTTTCAGGAATTATGCAAGTATTGAAAACGAAATGTACCCTACCCGACGCAGCAACGTCGATCAGTGGAATGTAGATTATATTTACCTCAATTACAATCGCTCGCAAGCGGATACAACTTACCGTGTTTTAACTTTCTCAAACAGGGCGCCCTCTTTCCTGAAGACCTACCAGGTAATGCCATATAAACAATATCGTGCTGATGCACCTATAAATACAATGAGACCTAATCTTGAAATGTACATCAGCAATCTTGATAAAGTAGAACACAATACCAAATATATGTACAAAGTACAGCAAGTGAATGGTGACTTTGGTTATATATACAATGGAGGAAGCTGTAACCTGCCACCATTCTACGACTTCGGCTTTCAAAATTGTAATGCATCATGTGGATCTGCCCATGCCTGCCCCCCGGTTTCACCGTTTAACTTTGATAACAGCAGAGACACGACATCCTATATTATAAAGCATTATATAAGCGATTCCTCTGAATCAAATGTCATTGTCGACTCTGCTATTTACTATCAGGGATTTTACAATTATTATGCGTACGATGATGGCACTCCTGAGTTTGGATATGGTGTGCAAGATGCTGGTCAGATGGTAGCATACCAGTTCAAGCTTGCTATACCCGACACTTTATTTGGCGTGCAAATGTATTTCAATCAAACGAAGGATTTTGCGAATAATCAATATTTTAACATTAACATTTGGAAGGATAATAATGGAAAACCCGGAGATATAGTAGCACAGATACCAAGCCAGCAGGCTATGTGGAAAGATGGACTGTATGAATTTTACCCGTATATGCTTGAAAATCCGGTTATTTTATCTGGAACTTTTTATGTAGGCTGGCAACAATTTGACAATGGGCTTCTTAACATTGGCCTTGATGCAAACAACAATAACAAGGATAAAATATTTTATAAAGGCCAATTTGGATGGCAAACATCCGGATTTGAGGCGTCGCTGTTAATCCGTCCTATGTTTAGCCCGGAAATGGTTATTGGCATTGATGAAATAATATCGCAAAAGGATGAAAAAGTCTGGCTTTATCCAAATCCGGCACATACATACTTTATGATTGGAAATGAATCCATTAAATTAGATAAAGGAGCCACACTTGTTATTTATAATATGTACGGTACACTTGTAAAACAGCAAAAAGGATTACATCAAAGAATAGATATCAGCCATTTGGCAACAGGAATGTATATAGTTATGATCGTTAGTGAAGGAAAAGTATACAATGAGAAACTTCTTATCAGCCGATAAAAATGAATGAAAAAGTTGTTATAAATGAGGAGAACTCAGAACTTTTCGAACACTTCAGAATAGAGGTTGATCCTGGACAGGCATTAACGAGGATTGATAAATTCCTCTTTAACCGCATCCAAAATGCCTCACGGAATAAAATCCAATCGGCAGCCCGGGCAGAAAACATTCTGGTTAATAACAAGCCCGTAAAATCAAATTACAAGGTCAGGCCTAATGATGTTATTTCCATTGTTTTATCACATCCGCCAAGAGATGTTGAAATTACACCTGAGGATATTCCTCTTGATATTCATTACGAAGATGATGACATCATCATAGTTAACAAACAGATGGGTTTAGTGGTTCATCCCGGACATGGGAACTTTACAGGAACCTTACTGCATGGTTTGGCCCATTATTTTAAACAATCAGGGCAAACGAAAGTTGAAAATGGTTTTGGTTATCTGGTTCACCGGATTGATAAAAACACGACAGGTTTATTATTGGTTGCCAAAAACGAAGAAGCACAAACCAAACTATCCAGGCAATTTTATGATCATAGTATTGATAGATTATATGAAGCTCTGGTATGGGGAGAACCAAAAGAAGAGGAAGGAACAATTGAAGGAAACATCGGGCGTAATCCACACGAAAGAAAACAAATGACCGTTTTCCCTGATAGTGAAAATGGAAAAGACGCGATTACGCATTACAAAATATTGAAGAAATTTGGCTATGTAACCCTGGTTGAATGCAAACTGGAAACAGGAAGGACTCACCAAATAAGGGTACACTTAAAATACATTGGCCACCCCTTATTTAATGATGAAAGATATGGCGGACATCATATTTTAAAAGGCACCACCTTTACAAAATACAAACAGTTTGTACAAAATTGTTTTAAAATAATTCCCCGCCACACACTCCATGCTAAATCAATTGGCTTTATCCATCCTGTAACAGGAAAAAAACTTTCCTTTACATCTAATTTACCGGGTGATATGACAGAAGTGATTTCCAAATGGGGTAAATATACGGTACACAAACAACTTGAAGAGGAAGAGTAGTTTATTGCCTTAAGTGTTTCGTATACATCGCTTTTAGCACCTGCTGACTACTGTCTGTTCTTACATAAATTAAATACATGCCGGCAGCATGAGTGCTTATATTAATATAGAAGCCATCATTTTTCCTTTTTATAAAAACAGGGCCTATCTGCCTTCCGCTAAAATCAAAAACTGTAACATCTATATCATCAGGAACCTCTTTTCCAAAAGACAGTTTGTATATACCATTATTAGAAGGATTGGGAGATAAACCCGGTAATACCCTTACATAATCTTCCCTAATTAAACTATCGGAACCATTTGCTGAACTAATAGTTAATTTTACACTATAAGCGCCAAAATCATCGTATTGAATTGGCATAGGACTTTCCTCTTCTGAGGATGACGGATATCCACCTTCAAAATGCCATTTATACGCAGTAATATTGCCAATAGAATGATTGAAAAACTGAATACTTTCGCTGATATTTATTTCTCTTACGTCAGATGAAAAATTGGCAATTATATTTGTTGAATCGAGGTTAGTTCCTTTTAACGAAAGCACACCACTATTTTCAGGATCAAGCCAATATTTCAATTGCCTTATCGAATCACTTCTCTCCGATTCCCATGCATAACTAAACTTTCCATAATAATCAGGATCATCAGGAAAGGTACATGAGGCTTTTCCACCCGTTAGTGATCCTATCAGGTAACCACTTGAATTAAACAATGGACTACCTGAAGAACCTCCTTCTGTAACCCCATGTCCATTAGTTGTTTCAGCCCAGTTCACTTTCCAGTACATCCCATTCTCATTAGGATTTGGATCATAATAATCAACAGATACGATTGGTTCATTATAAGTTGAAATCATTTTTATATCTCCCTGCGGATGATGTATGGTCACTCCTGCTGGAGATACATCGCCAGCACGGTCCCATCCGTTGTAAAACACATCAAAATCATCAGGAATATCTTCAGAAAGCAAAAGCAATTTAAAATCAGAACCCTGATTGACATCATATTCACTATGGGCAATTAATTCTGCCCCAATAATACTATGGCTGTTATCCGGCTCGTATATAGGCATTTCGCAATCTTCAGCTTCGTAGTTAAAGTAAAATATCCATGATGCATAATCGAGAGAAGCTGCATTTCTACCACAATGGTTTGCTGTTATAAAATAGGGCGTTCCATCATTTTTTGTATTATTTATAAGAGTTCCTGTACACCAATATAAACGATATCCTTGTTTTACTAATACCCTTGCAACACCGTTTTTTTGAAATTGCCAGTCCGCTCCTTCCTCACAATTCACAAGCACTTCGCAATACCCTGAATTACCAAAATCACGGCTTCCTATGCCAAACAATTGATTTGCGACACCAATTTCTGCAATTATAAACGGAAGCATTTTATCCTTGCTTTGTGTATTAAATTCAATAATAATATGATCTCCGGGGAGGAAACCTACTGCAAAATAATTCGAGTTGTTTTGTACGGTAAATGCACCTAAAACCTTCGACTTATTATGGTTATATATAAACAATTCATCTCCGCTTCTTAATTCAAGCTTCCTGAAATACACATTTAATCCCTTTGCACCCGTTACAGCAAATCCTATTCGCCAAATGCGGGTGTTTTCATCATTATCTTCCCAAACACCGTATTGCCTGATATTTTCCTCCAATACGATTGTTCTTCCTGCTGATAAAGGTTCAACCGACTCTACAGTAATCGGATCAGGCAGGCTTTCAGGCTGCTGAAGTTCAACAAATGACAATCGCCCAACTACATCTACTTTAAATGAGGCTGGTGATGATGTAACACTTATCTGACTATTCAGAATGCATGGGGAAAACAATAGCAAGGCTAAGTAAAAATATGCTTTTCTGATGTTTTTCAATGTTTCGATTTTTTTGATTTAAAGTATATATGTTCACAACAAACAAACAAATGTAACGAATATCAGGATTTATTAGACTTTATAAGGATTGAAATCGTATATAGGTGGGATTTAATATTTTTTCGATTGCCAAGGCATCCATACGGATAACGAAGGAAAGTGGAAAAAGATTAATAGCATCATACGATTTTAGTTGTTATAAAGTCTATTATACAAGGCATTCAAAATTGGAATGCTTTGCAATTTATAAAGATATTCAAGTGAAAAAGAAACATCTTAATATATGATGTCTATTTGGTATTAATCTCTACTTTTGACGCAAATTTTTAAAGCATGATTGTTATTACCGGAGCTGCAGGATTTATTGGAAGTGTTTTAGTTAAGAGGATGAACCTGGAAGGCAGAAAAGATATTATTGTTGTTGATGATTTTTCAAAGGAGGAAAAAAATAAAAACCTGGAAGGCAAAGAATTTATCCAACGCATACATCGGGATGATTTCTTTGAGTGGTTTGACAATCATTATAAAGACGTTGTTTTTGTTTTACATATTGGTGCCCGTACCGATACCACTGAATTCAATAAAGGAATTTTCGATGTTCTGAATCTCAATTATTCCAAACAAATCTGGCTTCGTTGCACCGAGTATAAGATTTCATTGGTTTATGCATCATCAGCTGCAACCTATGGTTTAGGAGAATATGGCCATAAAGATAACCATGATATAGTTGAAAAACTAAAACCATTAAATCCTTATGGAGAATCGAAAAATGATTTCGATAAATGGGTACTTAAGCAAACAACAGAGCCTCCATTTTGGGCAGGATTAAAATTCTTTAATGTATACGGACCCAATGAATACCATAAAGGAAGAATGGCATCTGTAATTCGGCACGCATTTAAGCAGGTAAAAGAAACGGGCAAAGTAAAATTATTCAAATCACACGATTCTGATTTCAAAGACGGAGAGCAATTACGCGACTTCGTTTATGTAGTAGATGTAGTAGATGTAATTTATTTCATGATGACAAATAAACCTGATTCGGGCTTGTATAACCTGGGGACAGGCAAAGCCAGAACTTTTTACGATTTAGCCAAAGCAACTTTCAAAGCCTTAGATACAGACCCGTTTATTGAATTCGTTGACACGCCTGAGGATATCAGGGACAAATATCAGTACTTTACTCAAGCCGACATGAGTAAGCTTTTAAAATCTGATTACGACAAGCCGTTTTATTCACTTGAGAAAGGTATTGACGATTATGTTAGAAATTACCTTGTGGAAGGTAAGTATTTCTAATTAAAAAATCACTTAGGCATTATTACGAAATAAGTTAGCCTGATTAATTAGACTTTATAATGATTGAAGTCGTATATAGCGCAACTTACCTTAAACTTTCTAGCATTTACAATGCATAGGTAAATATTTTTTAGTTTTTGTAGCAACGAAATAAAATAAATAAATATCTGAATAAAAATTTGTTATAGTTGTAAAGTAGCAATTAATATGTTATATTTGCAAAATGTATCTGCAATTCAACAATAAAAAAGGAAAAAACGGTAAAGTTTACAGCACAGTCTTACTGTGTGAAAAGTATAGAGATGGCGGTGCACCTAAAACCAGAGTTGTTTTAAATTTAAGCAAAGCAGGAGTACCCAATGAAGTCATCACTGCCTTAAAGACAGTAATTAACAAGCCTAAAGGCAAACTTATTGACAGTAATGATATAAAAATCACCCACACATTGGATTATGGGTATATTTACCTGATACTTAACCTGATGGAAAAGTTAAGGATTTCAGAAACATTGGATAAAACTTATGGAGTTAAGTCTAATTTAATCAAATTAATGATTGTTGGTAAGATTATAACCAGGGGGAGTAAATTAGAAATATTCAATTGGATAAAACGCAATCAATATTTAGCGCAAAAGTTATCAATTGATATAGCTTCTTTAAAAGTAGATGATCTTTATTATGAGTTGGGAGAACTTAGTAGGTTACAAACAAAAATAGAACAGAAATGGAATATTTATCATCGAAAACGGCATAAAAATATTTACCTGTATGATATAACAAGCACATACTTCGAAGGCACTCAAAATGATTTGGCAGCATTTGGTTATAACAGAGATGGCAAGAAAGGAAAAATGCAAATAACCATAGGTTTAATAACTGATAGTACAGGCTTTCCTCTTAAGATACAAGTTTTTGAAGGTAATATAAATGACCATAAAACAGTAAATGAGCAAATTGCAACATTGCGAGATTCATTTAAAGCAAAAGAAATTATTCTTGTAGGGGACAGAGGAATGCGTATCCGTTTAAATTTAGAAGAACTTAGTGATGATCAAAAACAAGGAGTATCGTATATTAGTGCACTATCAAGTAGTGAAATAAGGGCGTTAATAAAAGACAATGTAATACAATTAGAGTTATTTTCAAAAGAATTGGTTGAGATTAAAGACGGTGACACACGCTATATCCTATGTAACAATCTTGTTTTAGAACAAGAAAAAAACCAAACAAGAGAATCTTTAAAGAAACGTTTTGATAAGGAAATAATAGAATTAAAACAAAAATGGGATAAACGACAAAGTAAAAATATTGATAATCAAAAAAAACTTAAAAACGGGCATAAAAATAAAAAAATAGTAACACGATTTTCTGAAAAAAATCTTGACAGCTTTAAATACAGGGCAACAAGCTTATTAAAGCGTTTTAAAATGACAAAGTTTTACAAAATTAAAATCTCAAATGAAGCATTTGAAATTAATTATGATTTACAAGCATATCAAAATGAAAAATTATTAGATGGAAAATATATTATTGAAAGTACTGTAAATCAAGATATGACCACCAAACAAGTAAGAGAAAAATACAAAGAACTTCAAAATGTAGAACATGCTTTTAGAGATTTGAAAACAGACAAACTAAATATCAGGCCTTTATATCATAGAAATGAGGAGCAAACAAGGGGGCACGTATTTGTGTGTATGTTCTCTTATGCAATAATAAAAGAAATTGAAAAATTGGCATATCCTTGGTTAATTGAATACAACAAAAAGAATAATCGTAAATTATCTTATAAAGATATTGTTGATGAATTAAATAATATTAAAACCAGCGAACTTGAAATTGGATATAAATTAAAAAAAATAATGATACCTGAGTTAAACCCCACTCAAACTGAAATAATAAATTTGTTTAATATTAAAATTCAAGAGATGATTAAAATGTAGCTACGAATTAAAAAAAAATATCGCACGAATCCCTTGAAAACATAGATCTTTTTATAGTAAAATGCGATATATGAATTCAATACTGACTGGGATGTGCCGGCAAACTCGAGTTTTGATCAGGTATCTCAGTTTGATATTGGCGATGTAGTTCCCATCATCGACCATGGTTTCGGGGCATCTCAGCCAATCAATGAAAAAAACGTGGTGACGATTCCCCTCTTTATGATGTATCCGGTTACATACCGAATGTTTGACAATCATGAAAGTATGGTTTGTTGTATAACAATGTGGGATGGGAATACCCATTACCTCAAATGGTTCGAGCTACGAAAAGATATTGGTGACTGGAGTGTTTACCAGGAAGGCAATTATGCGCCTGATAGCAGCCACCGTTACCAGCCAAGTATATCTATTAATGGCAATGGGGATATTGCAATGGGTTATACCGTTTCGGATGAAGAAACTTTTCCCTCTATCCGTATGACCGGCCGCAGGGCGAACGACACTTTGGGAGTAATGACATATGAGGAATTGGAATTATTTACAGGATTAAATTATATTAACACATATCATGATATTTTTGATCAGAACCGATGGGGAGACTATGCATCTATGATGGTTGATCCTTCGAATGATAGCACATTCTGGTTCACAAATATGTATCCGAAGAGCCAGACAAGTGTTGGAAACTGGGGAACGCGTATTTTTGCTTTTGACCTCACAGAAGAATTTGAAAATGTAACAGCTTTTGCAGGAAATGATACACTAATTTGTTATAGCGATTACATTTTCATCACACAGGGAGAAGCTGCAAATTATAACGCCATTCAATGGACTACCACCGGAGACGGTAGTTTTGTTATCGACAATATACCCAATGCAAAATATATAAGAGGTGGCCAGGACATAGCTAACGGAGAAGTTCAACTGATAATGCAGGCTTACGGTTATGAGCCGGACAGTGTAGCTACAGATACCATGACTTTAATTCTTGATCCATGTACAGGTGTTGAAGAAGCAATAATATCTGATAAACTGACCCTGTCAATTACCCCAAACCCAACCAGTGGAATTGTAACCGTTCAGGCGGAAACCGGAGCTAATAAAGATGTTATGCTTCAGGTGCTTAACTCACAAGGCGAACTCTTATTTAAAGAGGAAACATACGCCAAATCAAATAAATTCAAGCGCAAGTTTGATTTTTCTTACAAAGAAAGCGGTGTTTATTACATCAGGCTTCAGGCAGGCGGGCAGGTGGCTACGGGAAAGATGATTTTAATGAAGTAGGGTTTCAATGTTTCCAGTAGTCATCTGACCACTAAATAAGTTATTCAGTAGACTTCTCTTTTTTAACATAAACCAGCACAATAGTCGCCACCATCCCAAGCACCGAAAAAGCAGCCAGCAGCACATAAAAATGCTGATGGCCTTTCAAACCCGGTGAAGCATCAAGGATGCGGCCTGCAACTGAATTAAAAAAGGCATCGGGCGTGTATCCGATAACAGAGATCAGTCCTACGGCAGTTCCTGTTAAACTACTGCGGATCTTTGTTTCTTCAAGCAGGGAAAAATATACACCTCTCAATGCATAAACAGCGATAAAAGTGAAAATAATATTTCCGTAAATGACCATTAGCAATGTATTGTTTGGTCCGATTACCGAGAGTGTAAAATAACTTATTACAAGCAGCCCGAATGCCCAGCCAATAACTTTTGAAGCAGAGAGCCTGTCAACCAGTAAACCGGCTCCAATAGCTGCTACGGCTCTCAAATAGGAAGCATTAGAAACAAATTGAGCTGCGTCAACTTCATTCATTCCCAGTACATCAACGGCATACAACGAATAGTAATCAAGGCCTTTATACCCACTGTAAGCACAAACCACAATAATTGCCTGTAGCCATACTGTTCGGTTGCGGATGACTTTGCCTATTCCTGAGAACAGATTATTTTCAGAATTGGTTTTACCTGGACTGGAATTAGGAATAATAAACCAGACTACGATAGCGGCAACGAAGGTTAAAAATGTATAATAATAGATAATTGTTTTTAATGCCTCTGATCGCTGCAATTCGGTGGCATCATCGGGATTGGCTAACATCTTACTAAGAAAAATAACTGCCAGTGTGGCAGCACCGGCTGCAATCAATCCCCGGCCTCCATCCAAAATTCCAAAGGCCTTGCCCTGCGACAATTTTCCACCCCAATTTCTGGTGGTTTTGATCATAGCGCTCCAAAACAGGAAAATGGTAGTTACTCCCCAATAACCAAATAAAACGGAAAGTCCGAACTGACCTGGAATTTGGGCAAGAAATATTCCGCCAAGAGCAGTAGCAAATAAGGAGATTGACATGAGTTTTCTTGCAGAAAAACGGTCAGCTAATGTACCGCCCGGGAAATAGGCCAGCATAGCCATAATACCATAAACAGCAATGGCATCACCAAGTTCAGCATTAGTAAGCCTGAAAACTTCCAGAAAGGTTGGACGAAAAAAACGTGCTATATGAAAAGGAAGGCTGAAAATCATCTCACCGGCAAAAACCAGGCTGAAAATAATTAGCCACCTTGAAGACTTATTCTTAGTAAGTATGTCGTTGGGCATAATTGCGGTAAATATCCGCATTTTTAGTTAACCAGAGTTAACATATGATAAGATGCTTCTCAATTCTGGATTTAGTGATTAACATGCTTTAATTGCTATCGGTTTGCCTTCTTTATCAATCCTGACAAATACCATCTTTGTGGAGCAAACCACTACTTCTGTTCGATCTTTCAAGTCGGCACGCCGGGCTTCAATAAATAAAGAGATCGAGGTTTTACCCATTCGGTCAACCTTACCATAGATGCGTATTTGCTGTTTTACCTGCACAGGTTCTTTAAACAATACTTCTTCCATTTTTAAAGTGACCATATTGGATGAGCAGCAAACTGATGAGGCCATAATTCCTCCGGATTCATCGAGCCATGCAAGCATGGTTCCTCCGAATAAAATGTCGTTTACACCGATATCACTGGTCTTACAGATTTTTGTAGAAATGAGTTTCATAAAATAAGTTTGAATCCAAATATAAGAACTAATTTGTCATCATTAATTATTCATTCATTCATTCATTCAGTTGAACAGTAGGTTCAGACATGAAGTTCTTTAATTTATAGGTTATTTTGAAATCATATTCAGGATAAGAATAAATAGGCATTCTCTTTTCTGTGTCGGATGCGGAATAACCCCAGATAGTTTTGTATTCACCCGGGTTCTCGCCAATTTTTTCAATCTGTTTCAGATAATCATTAATAGATTTGGATTCGATAATAACAATTGGCGCCATTGAATTGATAACGGGGCTATGTGTTCTGGTTTCATCATGTTCAAACTCAAGAATTCTTCTGCCGTCGTCAGTAATTCCAATAGTTCTAAAAGTCAAACTCTTACCAACTCCGGGCATGTTTAATACCGACCTGTCAGTTGAGAGGAAAGGTACGGATGCGTTTTCCCTGATATTTTTTAACGAATTAACAATTTGCCCTGCCTGATCAGGTAGTGATTTTATTTCATCATAGAAGGATTTATCTATTTTGCCAATATATTTTTCTTCAACCTGCTCTTGTACTGATCTTTCGTTGGTAGCAAAATTGAAATTGTTTTCCATAAACCCTTTAACTGAGAATGTATAATAAGGTACTACCCCAATATCATTTAATACTTTTCTGAGTTTAGCTGTATGTCCTCGTCTTGATGATGCTGTGGTAAACACAAGTTGGTTGGTAACTATCCATCCGGCTGAAATTAATTTTTCGATACATTTTTTTGTCTCAGCAGTTATTTCCATTGCCGATTGAATATGCGTTTGTATTACGAATTGTTTGATGCCAATTTGTGAAGCCCTATGTTTAAAGTCGTGTAATATTTCTGCCATTTCGTTTGTAACCCTCTGGGGTATGTAAACAGGTAGCCTGGTACCTAAGCGGACGCGTAAAATTTCTGCATACTTTTCACCTTCAGGCCTTGATTTGTTTGCCTCTTTTTTACGTATCGCCATCTGATAAATGCCATCTAAAATTTGTTTCAGCGAACGGTCTGTGTTCATAAATGAATCACCGCCGGTTATCAATATGTCTCTAAGCTGAGGGTCTTTTTCCCAGTATTTTAGAAGTAACTCCATTTTTTCAGGCCATGATATTTTTGGAGTTAGTTTCATCAGGTCGAAGTTAAACCTGCCGCTTTGAAAATCGTACATACGCTGACATGAAACACATAAGCCGCCACATGCCCTGCCAACTGTGTCAGGGATTAATATGGCTACTTCAGGATAACGCCTGTGTACATTTGTAAAAGGAGGGAGTATCCACCCTGCTGCGTTTGGCTCACCGGGTTGAATCACATCTTCTTTTTCCCATGCATGAATTTGTCCAAACTCGCTAATTAATTCTTTGTTTGGAAAAATATAATCTCTTAATGCCTGGTCAGCCCCGGTCATGCCCGGTTTGGTGTTAACACTGATAAGTGACAGGTAGTGCGGATTTACAAAAATAGGGATTCCTTTATTTTGAGCTTTTTTCAGTGTTTTCAATGTGTTTTCACGTAGCGAGTAATCGAGCATCTCATTTATATCTTCCGGCTTTCTTATAGCAAAAGACAAATGAAACCTGTGATCGTTCCACCAATTAAGTATAGTTTTATATTTTTCGTCTTCAGTTATACCGGGCTTAAATTGAAATCTGGTACTTTTTAACTTGCCTTCATTAATCTTTCTTATTACGAGTTTTATTATGCGTTCTTTATTCACCTGGCGAATTTCTTGTACTTCGGTATCCAATCCGGAGGGATGATTGTCCATCCATTGTGTAATTTGCTCCGGCTTAGGAATTCTGCGAGTTAACTTTCCGTTAATCTGACGGAATAAATAAAGCATATCCAAAAAGAAATCAATTGAAGCACTGCCTTTTCCGAATTGAATAGCAAGCCATAGATTTTTTATGGGATGATTGATAATTCTTTTATTTTTTCTGTTTGGGTCTTTATATGATTTTCCATCATTATCTAAGTAATCCATTAATCTGATTGCAGCATAGTCCCTCCACGAAATTCTTTTTAAAGCACTCATGCCACGAGCCTTTTTAAGATAATAATTCATAGCATATGTGTGGATATTCAGGTATTCAAGCAGCCATTGCCGAAGTTTTAATCTTGCTTCCAACTCGGTTTCAGAAGACTCAAATATATCTTTTATTTCAGGGTTTTCAATAAGAATTTTATTAACAACTTTAAGTGTTTCAACATCTAATCCAATCTTATCTTTAAAATGTAAACTATTCATTATCATACTTTTATTTTCTATCTTCTTTTTCTAAGAAACTGATGTGTAAGAACTTATACTTTTGTAAGGTGGAGCGCAAAGTTACGGGAAAAATCGGAATTTTCCAAGATCGCCTTGTCTGAATAATGGGTAAAAGTCCATTTAATCCAATTTAGCTGTATCGCTTAATAAGCTGAATTTTGCTTTCTGAAAGTGTTTGCTTACTAATGCGCATCAATGCCATAAAGCATCAATAAAAGATGGCGTAGTACTTTTGTTATTTCACTCATATATTCGTTAACCGCCTTTACACTCCCGGGAAGGGTAAATATCATTGTGTTGTCAATTAATCCTGCAACACTACGGCTAATCAGTGCATTAGGCTTTTCCATACCGTATTTCATACGGATCATTTCCATAATGCCCGGAATCTCTTTATCGAGTAATGGTTTTACCACATCAACAGTAATATCTCTTGGTCCGATCCCGGTTCCTCCGGTTGTGAAAATAAAATCGTATTTGTTTTTAGCATTTAGAAGGATGCTTTTTAATTCATTTTCATCATCAGGAATAATAATATTTTTGATTGAATTGCTCCACCTATTTAAGCTTGAAAAAGCCTCAATAGCCTCTTTTACTTTCGGTCCGCTTCTGTCTTCATATTCGCCTTTGCTTGCTCTGTCGCTTAAAGTAATGATTAATGTTTGAAAAACTTTTGGATGATATTCCAGAACATCGCCGGTTTTAACTTTTCCACCACGTATTACCCTTACAAATATTCCTTCTTTTGGCATTACACAATTACCGACTTCACGATAAATTGCACAAGAGTCGCCATGACATTTTTTACCAATCTGGGTTACTTCCAATTCAATATTTTCATTGGAAAACCTGTCGAAAGGGGCAGTATGAAAAAGCTCAATTCCTTCAGTAGTAATGTTTTCGGCAAATTCCCCGAAATTTATCTTTCTTCCGGCAAGTTCAGAAAACCTGTCGAAGCTTTCAATACCCAACATGCTTACCTGTCGATGCCATTTGCCTGCATGAGCATCATTTTTTATTCCGTTATCATTTAGTTCAATATAATCAACAGGTTTTTTAACGGTTCCCTTCTTAACTGAGATGTTTGTGCTTAATATTTTTATAGCTTTTATTTCCATTTTATAAATCCTCTTTTGTTTTCTCTACTAATTCTATGTCGCTTATTTTCATTTTTTTATCAACGGCTTTACACATGTCGTAGATAGTCAGAAGGCCAATACTAACTCCGTTCAATGCTTCCATTTCAACACCCGTTTGCCCAATACATCTGACCAAACTTTTAATCCTGACTCCATTTTCTTCAATCGTGGCATTAACATCCACTTTGGTAAGTCGCAACGGGTGACAAAGAGGGATAAGCTCACTGGTTCGCTTTGCGCCCTGAATACCAGCGATTTCAGCTATCGTCAGTACATCACCCTTTTTCATTTGATTTTCTTTTATGAGCCGGATAGTTTCCTTGCCCAAACTTATAAATCCCATGGCTTTAGCTGTTCTTAATTGATTTGGTTTGTACCCAACATCAACCATATTCGCTTTTCCTTCCTGGTTTGTATGGCTTAGCTTTTTCATCTGTTCTAATTAATAATATTTCGGTGCTCCGCACCTTGTTCTATAAATATTTTCGGTGCTCCGTACCTTGTTCTGTAAATATTTTCGGTGCTTTGCACCTGTATTAATTACCATAATTTTTATTTTATCATCATATATTCACGCCTGAATTTTACAAAAAGCACCGGAGGTGCGGGATATTTAAAAAAAAATAAACGCGATCATTTAGGGCTTGTTCAAAAATAACTTCCGGTTTTTATAAACATCTTTTGCACATATGCTTCGTTAAAAATACTCATCGTAGCCCTGCTATGATTGCGTTTTTTGCCTTGCCTATGCACAAAATATTGTCTCTAAATTCCCGGACTTATTTCTGAGCAAGCCCTTAGGTGCGGAGCACCGTTATATTATTTTCAATCATCCACATCATCCACATCATCAAAAAAATCAAACAAATATTCATTTTTATATGCTACCTGAAATTTATCAAGCATGTCAAGATATTCTTTCCTGAATGTTTTTTTATGATGGTGAGTTTCCTGATTCAAAATGTATTTAGCAACGGCATCTATTCGCGAATGCGAGTGTGTGAATGCTCCATAACCTTTTTGCCAATTGAATTTGAAATTTGAGAACCTTTTTTCTTTAATCCAATGAGTGCTGGATGTTTTTATATCTTCTACTAAATCCGGAATTGTCTGATTTAAATTATAACCTATAAATATATGTATATGATCAGGCATTGAGCCAATTGCAATAAGCTTATGACCGGAATTTTGCACAATACCTGTTATATATTTTTCTAATTCACCTTTCCACGATTTTCTAATCAAAGCTTTACGATTTCTAACTGCAAAAACTAGATGAAAATATGCTTGGACGTATGTATCTCCCATAGAATTAATTATTTATTTGGAATATCAAAATTACATCTTTCTTCATAGAACAATATTACGGTGCTCTGCACCTTGCTATTATGTTGTTATAGCTTCTATAAATATTATCGGTGCTCTGCACCTTGTTTATATTTTGTTGGAATTTCTATAAATATTATCGGTGCTCTGCACCTTGTTCATATTTTGTTGGAATTTCTCAATCATTCAATCATTCAATCATTCAATCATTCAATCATTCAATCATTCATTATTACACTACCCACCAATATTATAAAATGCTCCGTTGGTATTAACACTTCCACATTTTGGCTTATGTTTAAGGGCTTTAGCAATTGCTTCTTCAATTCCAAATTCTCTAATATTATATTCAAGATTATTAAACAGACATGGTTTTATTTTGCCATCTGCCGTTAATCGCATACGGTTACATATTTTACAATCACCGCCGTCGCCACCTTCAACAACTGAAAACTGTCCCATGCTCAATTCCATTTGATGAATAAATTGAATTTGGAAGTTATTCTTTTTACAATATTCTGCTACCTCAACAGCATCCGGTTCTTGTGAAGACTGTTTAATAACGCAATTGATTTTAACAGGAGTTAAGCCCACTTTTTGAGCTTCAGAAATTCCTTTCAGCACATCATCAATATTACCAAGCCTGGTTATTTTCCGGTATTTTTTAGGGTTAAGTGTGTCAAGACTAACGTTTACTCTGAGCAGTCCTGCCTCCTTAAGTTCCTTAGCGTATTTTTTTAGAAGTATTCCATTAGTTGTTAAGCCAAAATCATTAATTCCGCGAATTTCAGCAATCATCCCAACCAGGTCAACAATTCCTTTCCTGGCCAAAGGTTCACCTCCTGTAATCCTGATTTTATCAATTCCGAGTCCGACACTTATCTTAACAACGTCAACAATTTCTTCAAAAGAAATAATATCTGAATGCTGCAACAGTTGAATTCCTGATTCAGGCATACAATAGGTGCATCTCAAATTACAGCGGTCGGTTACTGAAATTCTCAAATAGTTTATTTTCCTGTTAAATTTGTCGTACATCAACTAATTCTCCTATTTCTAATTTCTCTTTTCCAATTTCAATTGAGGTAATACCATTGGCAAACACATAAGAATGGATGTGGGCAGACCCGTGATATTCAACCGGATATACTTTGCCGTTTGAAATATTCACCGGGATAAACGATTTTCTGGCCGATTTCCTTCTTTTAAACTCAGCTCCCATAGGCAATTTTAAAGCTTCAGGCAGCTCGTTAATGCCCATTAATTTTAATAAAAGAGGCCTGACAAGTAATTCAAACTGGGTATAGGACGATACCGGATTTCCCGGTAATCCAAAGATGAATTTATTATCGCCAAAAGTGCCAAATATGGTTGGTTTGCCGGGTTTTACGGCCAGCGACCTGAACTTTATGTCGACACCGGCTTTTACCATAATTTCGGGTACAAAATCAAAATCTCCCATCGAAACGCCACCTGTTAACAGGACAATATCATTTTCCTGAAGAGCCTTTGAAATTGTTGCGAATGTTACTGCTTCCGAATCTTCGGCTATTCCGATATAAGCAGGAATTGCACCTGCTCTTTTAACCTGAGCTGCTAACTGGTGTCCGTTGCTATTTCTGATTTGCGATTTGGCAGGGAATACTAATGGTTCAACTAATTCATCACCTGTTGAGATGATCCCTATTTTTGGTTGTTTATACACGAGCGCTTTGGTGTATCCAACCGAAGCCATGACTGCTATATGTTGGGGTTTTATTTCAATTCCTTTTTGCAGAACCAGGTCTTTTTCTTTGATGTCTTCAGCAAAATAGCAGATATTATTACTGGTATAATCAAAGGTAAACCGTATGCTGTTATCTCCTGTGGATTCAGTATACTCAACCATTATAACACAATCAGCACCTTCAGGAATTATTGCACCTGTCATGATTTTTGCGCATTGATTTTTGCCGATACTTTTTTCAGGTACTTTCCCGGCAGGTAGTATTTCGATTATTTCCAGCTCATTATCAATATCTTCTCTTCTGCAGGCAAAACCATCCATTGCTGATTTGTCAAAGGGTGGCATATTTATGTCAGAGTGGACATCTTCAGCAAGTATTCGCCCTAATGAATCTTCAAAATTTATTCTTTCACTTTCAAGATTGGAATTTACTGAGTTAAGAACTATATCAAAGGCTTCTTCGAATTTTATCATAGTATTTTTATGTGTTGTAACCATTTTATATTGAGCGATGTGTAATTTTTTGCATAACGATACGTAAATAAAAAACAAATAAATCCTAATTATTTAGTATTTTCTTTGAACTCATCATATGCATCTTCAATAGCAGTATCCATTTTTTTTTGCATTACATCATAAGCTTTGAGCAAATTTTTAGCTTTATCTGTTAATAATGATTTACCTCCATCTTTTCCGCCCCTGTGTTTCTCTGTAAGGTCATAACCAAGTAATTCTTCGGCTTTTTTAATATCTCCCCATGCTTTTCTATAGCTGGTTCCCAGTTCGTCAGCTGCTGCTTTTAGTGAGCCTTTTTTTTCAATTGCCCGAAGCAATAAATATTGCTCTTCACCAATAATTCCCTCACCCGAAACGGCTGATAACCATAACTTGTATCTTAAAAAGACATTATTTCTCGAACTCTTTGGAGGTTTCTTATCCATACTTAAATTATCGATATGTGTTTGAATACATATCGAGTACAAATGTAAAAAATGTAATTATAATTTAAGGTGAAATTGAAATTATTTTAGGTGTTTTTTCAAATTAATTCAAAACAGTTTAACCTTACTCATAAACACACTTATAAGAAGTAGCCTCACCAACCCTCACTTTGAATTTGGTGTCTTTCTCAACAATAAAGGTTTCAAATTCATTGTAGGTTTTCCAGTTGGTTTCGCCTGGCAATAGTACAGTCATACTACCGGATGTAACGGTCATGTATTCTTTCGTTGATGTCCCGAATTCGTATTCACCAGCTGCCATAACACCTATGGTTACTGCGCCTTTTTTGTTTTCAAATCCTAATGATTTTACTTTTCCGTCGAAATATTCATTTACATTAAACATGATGATAATTTTTATTTATGATTGGTTATTCATTTTCATTGGTCATTAATATTTTCATTCTTCATTCTTCATTCTTCATTCTTTCCATTCTTTCTATTCACCATTCACCATTCACCATTCACCATTCACCATTAACTATTACCTAATAACGATTCATCAATAACCATTAATTCTCAAAGCACACTTTATTCATCAAATACATAAAACTCTTTGTTCCTCCGCCATTCCTTATAATATTAAGTAGTTCTGAATCATTATTTTTGAATACGGAACCAAATATTGTGTGAATGTTTCGGTATTTAAACATGTCAGCGTGAAGTATTGTTGAAGGTCCCAGGATGAAAACTTTGCAATTTTCGGAGGTTGATTTTATTATATCGAGAAAAGTATTGTTTAAAACAGAGGTTGATGTAAGTATAACAACATCGGCTACAGCCAGGAATTGTTTTTGTCCCTTAATATCAATAAGGCCATGATTATTATTTTTCAAATCAAAAATTGAAAGATTAATTGATGCTTTCTTAAACTTCTCTGTCAGTGAACCGAAAAAGCCAATCATGGCAATATTCCTGTATTTTCTAAAATCAATTTCATCAAAAATATCAATCTGCTTTTTGTATTGTCTGCCGTAATTAAACAATGCATTAAAATAAGCTACAGCAATAGCACGGTGAGGAATTGAGGTAATATCAATATTTTCAAGGTCTTCAATCGTAACGTTCATTTTATTATGCAAAGTTGAGCAAACCCCAATATTACCATTTTTTAGCAATAAAGCGACATATTTCTCCCCACAAACAATTTTTTGAATATGAGTTGGATCAATACCATTTGTATTATAGAAGTGTGATATTGGCTCTTGCATATAATAATTTTGAAATTTTTAATTAATCTCTCAAAGCAACTTTGTCATTTCGAGGGAAGCTTTCCCGATTTTTCATCGGGATTGCAACGAGAAATCCCCAAAGAGCCTGCCATTTTCCCAGGAGATTTCTCCCTCTGGTCGAAATGACAACTTAGTTTATGAGAGATAAAAGTTGCAAAAAAAGCATTCCCCAAATTCTTAGGGAATGCTTTGTCTGAATTATTACTTTATAAATGCTTCCTAACTTTCCTGATGAGGCGTTACCATATCAATCAGTTCAGGTAAATCCATTCCAATATCTTTCAGATGAGAGATTTTCGGAACGCCGTTTTTAGTCCACCCTCTTCTGGCATACACAGCGTCTAATAATTTTTCGTATTGATCTTCACGAAATTTACGAACGATGTTGCGTTTTTCTTCAGTAGATTTTCCTTCAGGGTTAACACCAATGATTTCTTTCATTTGTTTATCGTATCGTTCTGCCCTTGATTCGTATTCTTCAATAGTAACAGGGCCTGCTGCACGATAGGGTTGAGCATCGTCTTTTCTTACCCCATAACCTCTTCTAAGATTGAAAATACGTTGGTAATTATATACCCTTTCCGATTGGCGGATCATTTCGTGTTTGTCAATATTAGCACCTGTAACTGCGTTGTAGATGGTAACATAATTGTCAACATGTTCAGGAACTTTTGCAGGTTCATCGGTTTCGGCATTGGTTACCGGTTCTACATCATTCCAGGGGAGTTTACATAATCCCATTAACCCAAACCATGTACGGAACATTGGGAAATAATGCAATGCTTCGGCTTTATCATCAAAAGTGGGAATTTGGTTATTCACCATATCCATAAAAATAAGCCAGGCTTCGTCATGCTGGGGCCCTTTGTTAGTCATGGCGAAACCACCTTGTTGTGCTAATGATTCTTTTGAAATATACTCTGAATATTCCAGGCCTTTGTTTTCCATTCCAATATCCTGTAAAAATGCAGCATCGCCCCATCCTTTTTCAATGAACATTTCTTTCATTTTGCGAACACCCATTCCGGCAATCAGGCCAAACCCTTCGCCACGTGCCAGTTGGTGCATAGCTTCCATTGCTGAATCAGAATTCCCGAAGTTTAGCTTTAAGCCACTTGTTCTTTCTTCATTAAGAATACCATTTTCATAGCATTCCATCGCAAATGCCATAAGGGTTCCCCATGAAATTGTACAGATGCCATAAGTATCGCAATAAAAGTTTGCTTCGATAATATAATCAGGATTAAAAATTCCACAGTTAGAACCTAAGCCACCGGCGTTTTCATATTCGGGGCCATCAACTAAAACTTTCTGGCCTTTATACGGCCCGGTTCTTATTTCGTAATTATCAACACCCTTTGAACATGACATATTACATCCAATCCAGCATCCGTCCGGTATGCCTTGAGTAAAGCGGCGTTTCCATTCTTCAGAGTCAATATTTTTTGTGTCGGGATGGCTGCCGAACTTATAATTATTTGTTGGCAGCAGATCATAATCGTCCATAATTTCAACAAGGTGTGCAGTTCCCTTGGTCTTCATTTCGCATTGGTCATCGTCAAGCTCGCGCATTTCTTTGTTGAAAGTTTTTCCTCTTTCCATTATGGCTTTAAGGTCAACCACATTGTTTAGGTTTCCTTTTACTCCTGGAACTTTGCAAACTATTGCTTTGATATTTTTATCTCTAAAAACTGTTCCGATTCCGCCACGGCCGCTTGTTTTAATCTCACAAGCTTACGTTTGGAATCAAAAAAACTAAAGTTAAGCATTCCGATTAGGGAATGGTCAGCAGCTTTACCGGCTGAAACAACAGCAACATTTTTTCTGTCCTTATCACTATCAGCATACATCTCGGTAAGCTGCTCAGTAAGTACGTGACTGTCGATTGCTTCATCAGGAGCTTCA